>CATIWR010252268.1:0-41915 GCA_949677035.1 Omphalea diandra
TTTTTTTTTTTATATTTTGATGGCCTTATGTTCTGATTTTGAAAAATTATAAAACATGAAATTTGTAGCGTTATGTCCTCTCTAAATACCTGTAAATCAATTTTGATTAATTTGTTGTGTGGAAAGAGACATGGCTCATTGATTGGGACTGACTCTGTATTGGGATGAAACCTCACATTTCTTTTGAATATATTTTCCAATAATTTGATGGCCATATATTCATAATTTGATGATGGTATAAACTTGAAAGTTGTATATTTATGTCTGATCTACTTGCCTGTGAAATATTGTTGCCAAATCTAGCATGGTTGTTGAGATATGGTCCCTTCATCATGACTATTTGTCAACATGTTACAACCCTGCTTACCCTGATATTGGTCCTTTGTTTTCGTGACTTTATAGACTGAATTAGACAATGACTAAACATGAAAAATATTTCTTTATATGTTTTGTAACTGGTGATAGATTATTATTACAACTAGATTGGTACAATTTGAGATACACCCAAGAAGGTAAGACCTACTCAGACTGAGATTACATTGCAATAAGGCAAAATTCAAAAATTCACCACATTTTCTATGTGTCTGATATTGGCTTGAAATTTGAATAAATTGTATCATTATGTGTCTAGTTTATTTGAAAAAAAGAATCAAGTAATTTGGATTAGTATATCTAGAGTTATTATTGTGAGAGTATAGCAAGTTCAGTCTGCCATATAAGGAAAATATGCATAAATACTAGGTCCATTTCATGAATCATGTCATAGTTGCATAACAAAATGAAAATCTTGCTTTATCATCATGAATTGAATTGGTGTATTGAAATAGGCCTTCGAGGAATTGAGAATAATAGTGGGAATAAGCCGAGACCATCCACAACTAAATAAGTTTGAATGAGGAGGTAAGTAAATAACTAATGGTACTATATGTGTGATGGGTTAAATGCCATATACTTCAATGGAATGAAATGTTGTTTAATGTGATAATATTGTGGTATACATAGATGAAAGATTGTTATATTCTTGATTTATTTATTTTCATGAGATGTTGATAAATTATGACTGGGGAATGGAAGTATGTGGTGATATGAGCTTCCAAAGTTACAGGTGTTATTATTAGTCATTATATTACTAAAATTTTGTTGGATTTATAGTTGATTGATTGAAAGGCTAATACTTGATATTGTTGGCAAGTAAAACTATTTAATAACATATGTGGCGATACTATTTGATAGCCTATGTGGTGATAATAGTTGATAGCTTATGTGGCGATAATATTTGATAGCCTATGTGGCGATAATGTTTGATAGCTTATGTGGCGATAATATTTGATAGCCTATGTGGCGATAATATTTGATAGCTTATGTGGCGATAATATTTGATACTTTATGCGGTGATAATATTTGATAGCTTATGTGCCGATAATATTTGATAGCTTATGTGGCGACAATATTCGATAGCCTATGTGGCAACAACCAGTGTGACAATGATATAATAGCCTGTGTGGCAAGCACATTTGATAGCCTGTGTGGCAATGATATAATAGCCTATGTGGCAATGAGATGATAGTCTGTGTGGCAATGATATAATAGCCTGTGTGGCAATGATATAATAGCCTATGTGGCAAGAACATTTGATATCCTGTGTAGCAATGCTATAATAGTCTGCTTGGTAATAACTTTTGATAGCCTGTGTGGCAATGAGATCTATAGCTTATGTGGTAACAATATATATAGCCTCTATGGCAACTAAAAATGAAAGCCTTTATGGCAGTGATATCTATAGCCTATGTGGCAACAGTTTATGACATCAGATGTGGCAATAACCTTTAATAGCCTATGTGGCATTTAAGAATAAAAACTTTTTATTTCGTACATAGATATGATGATGAGTTATTTATGTTTAAATATTGTTATGTTATTTGAGATTGAAGTATCGTTATGCATTTACTTACTGAGTGTGCAAACTCACTCTTTTGTATGAAATCTTATTTCAAGAAGAGTAGACTAAGGATTGCATCCAGTATACTTTTCAAAGTCGCTATCTAGCATTGTAATAAAGGTTGGGCCAGTATGCAGTCAGTTAGTATTTTAGTTTGATTATTCATGTATGTTTTGTTGTAAATAATTACTAAGTCGTGAACAAGAGACATAGTGAAAAAAAAAAATTAATCAGGTCTTTTAAATGACAATGGATAGACTTAGAGTGAAATTTAAATGATTAGTAAATGGGATGTCACATGCTATCCTCTAACAGGTTTTATATGTCGCAACCAAGATGATCATGTCGCGGTCATTACTCCAATTAGCACTGGGATACACACCTTCACCGCGATCTCTTTTGAAAATTTTAGGTATCAAATTCAACTGAATCACTGTTTATATAATATAGTCACCTTTGCAATTTTAAAAATCTCAAACGACTCCTTGACACATGGCATGACCTTATTGTCCTTTTGATTTATTGTTGGAGTCCCTACAAGTTGTTTAAAGGTAGTAATCATGACCTACACCATGACTGGCATTGTGATCTCTACTTTCCAATTTGATTGAAGACTTTCTTTGACTAGCGATTGCAACTATCAAATCTTGGTCGCAACTTATAGGACAATTTTTTTATACCTATAGCATTTTGCTTCAAATAAACTCTATTTCATTTCTAATGAGTTCTTAACTTAGAATATGCATACACAACACTTAGAAATAATATTGTGAAGATCATAAAAGAGTTTTGACTTATGTTTGACTAACCCAGTCAAATATTATGTACTTATCAAATCTAAACTTGTACTAGAAAAATAAGACAATGAGTGTCTAGTTTTAATTTTTGAACAATTTAAAGTCTATTGCTTTATGGATATTATGGATACTTATTTTATTGTATGTTGGACTTTTGTCTTGGGTTTGTGAATGTTACAAATATTATGTTTTATAATGTGCAGGGATCAAAGTGAACTTTAGTTTTTATATTGTTGACTTTAGGTTTTTAGTAATAGTTGCACTTGTTTTTTTTATCATTATTAATTTGATACATTTTGGAAAATTTTAATTTACATTGGATATTCATTCTTACATGTACTGTGGAGGAGTTGATGATGTGATTTGTTTATAAAGATGAAGGTTGAGTTAGGAATTATAACTATTTTGTGAGACTATGGAGCCATAAATCTAA
Organism: Omphalea diandra; assembly: GCA_949677035.1. Classification (NCBI taxonomy): domain Eukaryota; kingdom Viridiplantae; phylum Streptophyta; class Magnoliopsida; order Malpighiales; family Euphorbiaceae; genus Omphalea; species Omphalea diandra. The sequence continues at coordinate 3,170 of CATIWR010252268.1, forward strand.
ATTTAGTTGTGTTTTTAAATGCATAGCAGGTACAAATTTAAGATCAATTTGTTTATAAAAGGTATTATGTTATGTGTTGAAATTGTCATTGTAATTAAGGACAATTGGATAAATGAATGAAATTGTAGAATAATAATGAAATTATGTTGCAATTCTAAAATGAGATTGTCAAAATTTAAGGAAATATGATTTATTTGTTTGATTGCAGGGAATGGCATAAACTTGGCAACTGAGGTTGCTAATTTGGGGTTTCTTCCAAATGTGGAAAACTGTCATGAGAACATGATATAAATTTGTTTGACAATTTTTAATTTTGTTTATTTTGATTCTATTATTAGTGAGTTGAAAATTGTATATTCATGAAGGTGTATGAGCAAAAGTGAGATTTCTAGTAATAATAATTATATTTTTAAAATTTTAGGAATAAATTAGTGTGTAGTTGTTAGGAATTTATGAACTAAATCCTATTTACAGGAGATTAGAGAGTTTGAGATTGATTGTGAACAACAAGCATGCTGCTGGATTGAATTTCTAGGCGCATGGGTTGTTGCATGGCTAATGTACCACTATTTAATTATACTCACCTAAAATTATGTTTAGACTCACCTAAAATTATGCTAAGTTTTCACTTTATTTTTATTAATTCCATACCATTATGATGTAACTTAGTTAATTGATGTGGCATAGGATCAAAAGTAGCAATGGACTTGGAGGAATCAATCAACTATATACCATTTGAACAATTCATGTTACTAGTGATATATTAAAGAGGAAGGGGAGGGGGGGAGGGGGTGAGGGGGAGGGAGTAAAGTTATGTCATTGAGCTTTCTTTTTTTTCTTTTTAAACATTAAGGATAATTTTTCATTTAAATTTGGGGGAGGGATATAGAATGAACTTTTTTTTCAGTTATGGATGTGAGCATCTAATTTTGGATCTATGGATACAAAGCCTAAATATGAGATCACTAAACTAAATCCCCATAACGTAAAGAGGGATTGCTGAAAGTAAGGGATGAAAAGCATAGGAAACCTTTGAGAAGTTGAAAACTAAGCCCAAAGACCAAGCCCAAGCCTAGTCAATAGACTGCTAGCCAAGCTTCATGGGTTGTACAACCTTAAATTCAAGGTTGTATAGCCTTCCTCAAGGTAGTACAACCTTGCTAAAACCCTAATTCATGGAACTTTCTAGAAAAGGCCTCCCCATTAAACCCTAAGGTTGTACAATCCTAAAATGGAGATAAACAACCTATTCTTGGTTGTACATCCCACATGCAAACCTTAATTCTAACATAAAACTCCTTTTCTCTGTGATTGGATGTGTTAAGGGTGTAGCTAAAACTATTTCTAGCATAGTGCACCTACCTAACACCTATAAATACCACCTGTTTTGAAGATATCAAGGAGGCATGGGAACCCTAAGGTTACTCTACAAATATCATCTCCTAAACACCCCAAATATAGAAAAACTAAACCCCTAATCCTATCCAACACTCTCTGTGGCAGCACTAGATGTGACGTTCTCAACCCAAATTATATGCATTTTTATTATGTTATATTTGAATATATGCATTGGATAAATGATTATTTAAACACGTGAATTGGATAAGCACAATGATGACACATGCACCATTACATTTAGGACACTTGAACAAATATGTAATGTTTGTATAGTTGCATGACAAATTATCTTATGTTGTGTGCATGTTATAGCATCATAAATAATGGTGTTATAGAGTTTATTTTAAATTATAAGGAGCATCTAGGGATTAGGAAATCAATAGAGGTGCTTAAGAAGTGAAAAAGATAAACTAAAAGAGGAAAATGAATTTCCAATCAATAGGAATGCAACACCATGATTTTGTCTTGTTACAATGGGTTTACAAGTGGAATTTTTTACCCTTTAGGATCATAATGCAGAACTTAGACTTGAGGTATAACAAAAGAAAGAGAGTGCTAAGGAAGTAAGAAAAGAAAGAAGAAGAATAAGAAGAATAAGAAAAAGAAGAAGGAGAGGGAGATGAGTGAGTTGCCTAATAAGGAAGCCTAAGGTTTTCTAGTTATGGGAAAATAGGTAAATTAATTTATCTTATTCTCAAAAGAAATTAACCCCTCATGACATGTTAACCATGCATGGTTAGTGAGAATTATGGAGTATTTGAGGCAAAACTCTTAGAAGGAAGTTGAAATTCAAGAGAACAAGAGCTGATTGTGTTGATTTTTATTGTTAGAGCATAATTTTGTACCCACAATTTCATAACACTAGAAGAGGAATTAGGGAAAGTTCAAAATATGAAAGTTGTAGCTTTATGCCAAATTAATATGAAATAGTTTTGTTTGATTTGGTTTGTGTGAGGAGTTATCGCTCCTTCATTAGGGCTGGTTCACAACCAACCGAAATCATCTCAGTCTTTCTATTTTCATATATTTTGATGACTCTATATATTGATTTAGACAAAGTACAAAACATGAAATTTGTAGGTTTATATGCCCTCTAAATACCTATAAAGCAGTTTTGATTGATGTGTTGTGTGGAAAAAGATATGGCTTATTCACTGACTAAGCCTATACTCGGATGAAATCTCATTAGTCTTTTTAATTCTGGTTTCCAAGAATTTAATGACTATATATTTGGAATTTGGTGATGTGTACAACTTGAAAGTTGTATATTTAGGTATTATCTACATTCTTGTAAAATATGTTTGCCAAATTTAACATGGTTTTTGAGATATTTCCCCTTCATTATGACTCATTATCAATATGTTGAAAACCTGCTCACCCTGAGATTGATCATTTGTTTTGGTGACTTTATAGATCGAATTAGACAATGAATAATGCATGAAAACTATTCCTTTATATGTTATATAACTTATGGAAAATCATTTTTAGGATTGGATTTGTAAGATTTTAGATATATTTAATAATGTAAGACCTACTCAGGCTGAGATGACATTGAAACATGGCAAATTCATAAAATTGACTATAAATTATGTAGTGTATATTTTGGACTAAACTTTGGATATGGTGTACCCATATATGTATAGTTTAATTGAAAAAAAGGAATCATTCATTTGGATTTATAAGTCAAAAGTAATCATAAAAACAACTAATCAAGTTCATGATATTTTACTAAAGCATATTTGTATAACAAGATGAAAATCTTATTTTATCATCATAGATTATTTCGGCATATTGAAATAGGTCCTCAAGGCATTAAAGATAATAGTGGCAATAAGTCAAAACCATCCACTGCCTAATAAGCTTGAAGGAGGAGGTAAGTACATAGCTAATGGTACTATACGTGTGATTGGTTAAATGCTATGAACATATACTAAATGGAATGAAATGTTGTTTAATGTGATGGTATTGAGGAATACATTGATGAAAAGATTGTTATACTTTTTATTTATATATTTTCATGAGACAATGATAAATTATGACATTGGAATGAGAGTATGTGGTCATATGAGCTGCAAAAGTTATGGGTGTTGTTATTAGTCATTATATTGTTGAAATTTTGTTGGATTTATGGTTGATTCGTTGAAAGACTAATACTTGATGTTGTTGGCAAGTAACACCATTCAAAGCTTATATGGAAATGATATATAACAGCATGTGTGGCAATAATATTCGATAGCATGTGTGACAATAACATTCAATAGCCTATGTGGCAATGATATTTATAGCCTGTGTGTCAATAATATATAACAACCTATGTGGCAGCAACTTTTGAGAGCTTGTGTGGCAATGATATCTATAGCTTGTGTGGTAATAATATATAACGGCCTATATGGCAGTAACTTTTGAGAGCTTGTGTGGCAATGATATCTATAGTATGTATGGCAATAATATATAACAGTCTATATGGTAGTAACTTTTGAGAGACTGTGTGGCAATGATATCTATAGCCTGTGTGGCAATAATATATAACAACCTAAGTGGTAATAATATTCGATAGCCTGTGTGGCAATGATATATATAGCCTATGTGACAATAATCTATAATAGCCTCTATGGCAATAACATTTGATAGCCTATGTGGCAATGATATCTATAGCTTGTGTGGCAACAATATTTATAGCCTATGCAGTGACCAAATATGAAAGCCTTTGTGGCAGTGACATCTATACCCTATGTGGCAACAATATATGACAATAACATTTGATAGCCTGTATGGCATTTAAGAGTAAAAGCTCTTTATTTCGTGCTTGGATATGATGATGAGTTATTTACATATAAATGTTGTTATGTTATTTGAGATTGAAGTATCGTTATGCATTTACTTACTGAGTATGTAAGCTCACTTTTTTTTTTGCATTAATTTTCTTTCAGGAAGAATAGACTAAGATTGCATCCAGTTTACATTTCAAAGTTGATGTCTAGCAATGTAATAAAGGTTGGGTCATTATGCAGTCAATTAGTATTTAAGTTTGTTTAGCCATGTATACTTTGTTGTAAATACTTACTATGTTGTGAAACAAGATACATAATGTAATATATATATATATATATATATATATATATATATATATATATATATATATATATTAAAATGAGGTATTTTAATGACAATGAATAGAATGAGAGGATTTCAATGATGTTGTGTCACTTTAGTATTCCATGTTTTATGAATAATTAATACACCTACTTTAGGAATGATTAGTAAATGGGACGTCACATTTTAATGGTATCATAACAGGTAAATGATTTTGTAGACATGTGTAATATGAATGTGATATATATGTTATTTGCATTGTGTTAATCTTACATGCATTGGCATATAGGAGTATGGATGCATTTGATATAGTTCATACTGAACCAGAGGTTTGAGATGAGTCTGTTGAGTATGTTCAAGCACATGAGCATGTTGACCATGTTGCATAAAATTTTAAGATGTCATTAAATAATCCAGCCATAGGTGTAAGCCTAAATATCATATAGTTTATTGAGATGATGTAGAGATTTGCAATAAAAGCATATGTAGAACTTGTTATAGATAGGAATTACGATAGTTTAAAGAAATAAAAGGTATATGACTTTGAGGGCACTACATATCTTACTAAGGTTAAGGAGTGGCTTAGAAGAATTGAAAGAATCTTGAATAGGCTTGAATGCATCCTAGAGTATAGTTGAAGTATGTAATATCTTTGCTTTAAAAGAATGCCTTAGATTTATGGGAGACTATTCTAGATAACTTTACTCAATCAATGACGTTGACCTGGATGATTTTCTAAGGAAGTTTACAAAAAAAGTAAACACCGTTAGTATACTTAGATAATAAGAAGATGAAGTTTTCTAATTAAAGCATAATGATATAACAAGTACAGATTGTGAGGTATAATTTGTTAAAACTCTCGAGATATGCCCCAAAGTATATGGCTATAAAGGAATTGAAGTGCTAGAAGTTTGACAAGGGACTGAGATTAAATTTAAGATCGATTTACAGTCAAACCAGCTAATTATACTACACAATTAGTAGTAACTATTTGAGCTAAGGAGGTGATCCAATAGAAGAATGTAATTAAGGTTAAAGAAAAAAGATGTTATGTAAGATGAAGTGAATAACTCAATAGGGTAGCAAAAGGGGTGGTTTTACATTATTTGGTGGATCATGATTTTAAAGAGCTATTAATATTCAAATAAATAAAAGACAGAGTCAACCTAGTAGATTAGCATTAATAGTATCTGGTAGAGGTAGCTATGGTGATTTTGAATGCTCAAAGGATAGGAAAGGACCCATTTGACATAATAGGGAGAGGTGTTGCCCCAATTTGTAATATTCATGGAAGAACTTATTTTGTAGAGTGTTAAGGACCTAAAAGGGTTATTTACTATACTTATAGACAGTCAAACCATATAAGCCAAGATTGCCCAATGACAGGTGTGATTAGAGGAGTCTCTAGTATTTGTGGGGAGAATGTTCATGACATAGTAGAAACAAAGTGTGTAGAAATTGTCATGTGATAATGTGTGGTGCATATTGACTACAGATTTAATATTGATGAACTTTAAGGAATATGATGTTATTCTAGGTATGGATTTTCTAGAATGTCATACTAAAGAGTTGATAATCAAATGTTCAGGACAATTAAAGAGTTATTATTCTTAGGGAGCACAAAACTGTTCCCACTTGTTTGACCTCAAGTATGCATGAATTTCAATTAATTAAAAAAAGTTGTGATGCATTTCTAGTAAGTGTAGTGGACACCAATGTTCCTAATCTAAGGTTAACAGACATTTATGTAATGAGAGAGTTTCTAAAAGTATTTCTTGATAATTTGCTTGATTTGCCACCACATAGAGAAGTTGATTTTAATATTGAGACCTTACTAGGAGTGGCACCTATGTCTATTATATCATACCAAATGACAGTAGTGGAGTTCTAATAATTAATGAAATAGTTAGAAGAGTTCTAGAAAAAAATTTTCATTTAACCTAATACATCTCCTTTAGGGATGATTAGTGTTATTTGTGAAAAAAAATGGTGGAAGCATCTAGTTATGTAATGATCATAAACAATTAAATCGAGTAATGGTAAAGAATAAATATGCCTTGGTAAAAATTGATAATTTGCTTGATTAAATTTGAGGTACAATGTTATTTTCAAAAATTGATTTGAGATTTGGCTATTGCCAGTTAAGGGTTATTAAGCTAAATATTCCAAAAACTACTTTATGCACTAGATAGGGTCACTATGAGTTCCTTGCTTGCCTTTTAAGTCAACTACTACACTAACTGCGTTTATGGCTCTTGTGAACAAAGTGTTACAACCTTAGACAAATTCATAATTGTGTTCATTGATGACATTCTTATATACTCACAAAATCATGAGGAGCATGAGCAATATCTAAGAGTCATATTACATATGCCAAATTGAAAAAATGTGACTTTTAGATGGAACAAGTGGTCTTTTTAGGGCATATTGTGTCTAAACAAGGTGTTCAACCTAATCCAACTAAGGCTAAAGCCATTTTGGAGTAGGATCCACCCAAAAATGCATTAGAGGTGCGTAGTTTTCTTGGGTTGGTTGGTTATTATAAACGAATTATGAAAGGATTCTCCATTATTGTTGGGCTATTGATAAAATTATTATAAAAGAATGTGGCATTAAAATGAGATGATCAATGTCATTATAGTTTTAAGGAACTAAAGAAGAGATTGACTATGACATCAGTATTGACATCACCATCAACAAATGGTGGATTTATGGTGTACACTGAAGCATTAGGATGGGGGTAGGTTGTGTATTGATAAAGCATGCAAAAGTGATAGCTTACGCTTCTCAACAGCTAAGGCCTCATGAGTTGAATTATCCTGCACATGACTTGGAGTTGGTAGCCATTGTCCATGCCTTGAAAATTTGGAGGCATTACTTGTATGGAGAGACATTATAGATTCTAATAGATCGTAAAAGCTTGAAATATATTCCAACATAAAGAGAATTGAACCTAAGGCAGAGAAGATAGATGGAATTATTGAAGGACTATAATTGAACTATTGATTGCCATCCGGATAAGGCTAATGTTATTACTGATGCTTTAAGCTGAAAAGCCTTAGATGTTTTTGTCGGTATGGTTGGATTTAATTTGACATCCTTGGTTAATCTTCATGCTTTAAATATAAAATTTGAGATTGAGAATGTGACAACTTTAATGGCTACTCTTCAATTAAAGCCTGTGGTAAATGACAAAATTAGAGAAGTTCAGATGAAGGATCCATATTTGCAGAAAATGCTATAGAAGATACAAAAAGGTAAGAAGACTAATTTTTTTTTATTAGAGATGATGGGATGATAGCGATGGGTAGTCAAGTCTGTGTACAAGATGTTGATGGTTTAATATCAGAGATTATGCAAGAGGGACATAATGCACCATATGCTATGCACCCTATAAGTACAAAAATATATAGAAACTTGTGGTCACATTTTTTGTGGTCAATAATGAAAAAAGACGTAGCTGAGTTTATATCAAGATGTTTAACCTTCCAACAAATCAAGGCAGAGCATCAATCACCAGCAGGTAAGTTGCATCCTTTATCTATTCCTATATGGAAATGAGAGAAAATTTCAATGGATTTTTCCATTGGTTTGCCTCATACATAAAAAAGGCATAATTTTATTTGGGTAATTATAGATAGACTCACAAAATCTGCACACTTCTTGCCTATACGACAAACATATTCACTTCATAAACTTGCTAAAATATATGTTGTTGAGATTATGAAATTACATGGCATTCCAATTTCTACCGTGTTAGATAGAGATCCTCGATTCACTTCTCATTTTTTGAACAACTTACAAACAGTCTTGGGTGCTCGTTTGAATTTTATCACTACTTTTCACCCATAGACTAATGGTCAATCACAGAGGACTATTCAGACATTAGAGGCTATGATGCAAGCTTATGTGTTAGAATTCAAAGGCAATTGGGATGATCATTTGCCATTAATGGAATTCACATATAATAATAGTTATCACTCCAATATTGGTATGACACCATATAAAGCTTTATATGGTAGGAAATGTAAAAGTCCAATTTGTTAGGATGTTAAAAGGATGAAATAGTTAGAGGGTCTCGATATGGTATAAGATACAGTGGCAAAAATCCAAGTAGTCATAAGATGTTAGCAAGCTACTCAAGACAGGCAAAAAGGGTATGTTAACAAACATAGATGAGAAATGAAATATTAGGTTGGAGATAAAGTATTTTTAAAGGTTTCACCATGGAAAGCATTGTTAGGTTTAGTAAACAAGGACATAATTCTAAAGTTATAGTAAATAAAAATTCGAGGATGAAATTTCTATAAGAGGGAGAGAGTTGTAACATCCGCAATCTAAATTATATACATTTTAATTATGTTATATTTGAATAAATGCATTAGATAAATGATTATTTAGACATGTGAATTGGATAAGTACGATGATGACACTTACACCATTGCATTTAGGACACTTGAACAAATATGTAATGTTTGTATAGTTGCATGGCAAATTGTCTTATGTTGTGTGCATGTTATAACATCATAAATAATGGTGTTATAGAGCTTATTTTAAAGTATAAGGAGCATCTAGGGATTAGGAGATGGATAAAGGTGCTTAAGGAGTGAAAAAGAGGGACTAAAAGATGAAAGTGAACTTCTAACCAATATGAATGCAACACCATGTTTTTGTCTTATTACGATAGGTTTGCAAGTGAAATTTTTTACCCTTTAGGATCAGAATATAGAGCTTAGACATGAGGTACATCCGAAGAAAGAGAGAGCTATGGAAGAAAGGAAGGAAAGAAGAAAATTAATAAAAAGAAGAAGAAAGAGAAGGAGAAGAGTGAGCTGCCTAAGAAGGAAGCCTAAGGTTTTCTAGTTATAGGAAAATAGGTAAGTTAATTTATCTTATTTTCAAAAGAAATTAGCCCCTCATGTTAATCATGCACGGTTAGTAAGGTTTTCTAGTTCTGGGAAAATAGGTAAGTTAATTTATCTTATTCTCAAAAGAAATTAACCCCTCATGACATGTTAATCATGCATGATTAGTGAAAATTATGGAGTATTTGAGGTAGAACTCTTCGATGGAAGTTGAAATTCAAGATAATAAGAGCTTATAGTGTTGATTTTTATTACTAGAGCAGAATTTTGTACCCATAATTTAATTACACTATAAGAGGAATTAGAGAAATTTAAAATATCAAAGTTGTAGCTTTATGTCCTAAATAAATGTATATGAAACAGTTTTGCTTGATTTAGTGTGTGTGAGGAGTTATGGCTCCTTCATTAGGGCTGGTTCACAACCAATCAAAATCACCTCAGTCTTTTTGTTTTCATATATTTTTCTGACTTTATGCGCTGATTAAGACAAAGTGCAAACCATGAAAGTTGTAGGTTTATATCCTCTCTAAATACCTGTACAACAGTGTTGAATGATGTGTTGTGTGGAAAAGGATATGGCTCATTGACTGACTGACCTTGTACCCAGATGAAACCTCGTCAGTCTTTTAATTATCGTTTCCAAGAATTTGATGGCCATATATTCAAAATTTGGTGATGTGTAAAACTTTAAAGTTATATATTTAAGTATTATATACATTATTGTAAAATATGTTTGCCAAATTTAACATGGTTTTTGAGATATTTCCCCTATATTATGACTGATTGTTAACATGTTGAAAACCTGCTCACCCTAAGATTGATTTTTTTTTTTTGGGTGACTTTATAGAATGAATTTGACAATGAGTAAAATAATAAAAATGTTTCTTTATGTGTTATATAACTTTTGATAATCCATTTTTGGGATTGGATTTGTAAGAGTTGAGATATATCTAATAATATAAGACCTACTCAAGCTAAGATGACAATGAAATAGGGCAAATTCATAAAATTTGCCATAAATTTTTTAGTGTATATTTTTTACTGAGTTTTGGATATGGTGTACCCATATATGTATAGTTTAATTGAAAAAAAAAAAGAATTACTCATTTGGATTTGTGAGTTAAAAGTAATTATATAAACAACCAATTAAGTTCATGATATTTTACTAGAGCATATTTGTATAACAAGACGAAAATCTTATTTTATCATCATGGATTGATTTGGTCTATTGAAACATGTACTTAAGGCATTGAAGATAATAGTGGGAATAAGTCAGGACCATCCACTACCTAATAAGCTTGAAGGAGAAGGTAAGTAAATAGTTAATGGTACTATACGTGTAATTGGTTAAATACCATGAACATATACTCAATGGAATGAAATGTTGTTTAATGTGACGATATTGAGGAATGCATTGATGAAAAGATTATTATACTCTTAATTTATTTGTTTTTACGAGACGTTGATAAATTATGACTTTGGAATGAGAGTATGTGGTGATATGAGCTGCAAAAGTTATGGGTTTGTTATTAGTCATTATATTGTTGAAATTTTGTTGGATTCATGGTTAATTTGTTGAAGGACTAATACTTGATGTTGTTGGCAGGTAACACCATTCATAACCTATATGGCAATGATATATAACAATCTATGTGGCAATAACATTCAATAGTCTGTGTGGCAATGATATCTATAGCATGTGTGACAATAATATATAACATCCTATGTGGCAGTAACTTTTAAGAGTTTGTGTGGCAACGATATTTATAGCCTGTATGACGATAATATATAACAGCCTATGTGGCAGTAACTTTTGAGAGCTTGTATGGCAATAATATATAACAGCTTGTGTGGCAGTAACTTTTGAGAGCATGTGTGGAAATGATATCTATAGCCTATGTGGCCGTAATATATAATAGCCTGTGTGACAATAACATTCAACATCCTATGTGGCAATGATATCTAAAACATGTGTGGCAATAATCTATACTAGCCTGCATGGAAATAACATTTGATAGCTTGTGTGACAATGATATCTATAGCTAATGTGGCAACAATATTTATAGCCTATGTGGTGACCAAATATGAAAGCCTTTGTGGCGGTGACATTTGTACCCTATGTGGCAATAATATATGACAACCTGTATGACAACCTGTATGACAATAACATTTGATTACCTATGTTGCATTTAAGAGTAAAAACTCTTTATTTCGTGCATCGATATTATGTTGAGTTATTTATATATAAATGTTGTCATGTTATTTGAGATTGAAGTATTATTATGCATTTACTTTGTATGTAAGCTCACTTTTTTTTTTTCACATTAAATTTTCTTTCAGGAAAAGTAGACTAAGATTGCATCCAATTTACATTTCAAAGTTAATGTCTAGTATTCTAATAAAGGTTGGGCCAATATGCAGTCAATTAGTATTTAAGTTTGTTCAGCCATGTATACTTTGTCGTAAAAAGTTACTATGTTGTGAAACAAGATGCATAATGTAAAAACAAAAAATAATAATATAATTGAAATAAGGTATTTTAATGACAATGGATAGAATGAGAGGATTTTAATGATATTATGTCACTTTAGTATTCCATATTTTATGAATAATTAATGCACCTTCTTTAGGAATGATGAGTAAATAGGATGTCATACTAGACCTTTTTCCCTTTATGTTTGTGCATTTCTTAAGCAATATTATATGATATTAAGTTTATCATAAGGTTCTATGGGCGAAGACGTTGTTGGAACATCCTAGAGACTCCCCTTTCTATTTTTCTTCTTTCTCTTTTCCCCTCTCTTTTTTTGATTTCAAACCTAAAAAATAAGGGTTGTACAACCTTGTTAGAAGACTTTACAGCCCTCTTCTTAGGCTATACACTCTATATACATGGTTGTACAACCCAAGTTTCCTGCAATCTAACAAAAAATTTCTTATTTCTTCCTTCAAATTTCTTAATTTTAGAAGGGTCTTTTTGGGATGTTTGGTGACTCCAATGACATAATAGGATGAGGCTTTATGGCCTAGGACACCTACTCACTTCAAAATGGAGTTTCAGTTAGCTTTCATACTTATTTTCTTTTATTTTATCATTTAAAATAATTATGTGTTTTCCTTGCTCCTTTGTACTTCAAGTTAAGTTTTTTATTTTTTTATTTTTTGACATCTCAAGGTAATAGCCAAGAGAGGAACTTAAGTTCCCTTTGACCTTCTTAACCTTTTTTGTGTTCGAATGCATAATAATCATGTGAAAAGTGTTTTCTAGTTCTTTGATGCCTTGATTTGATGTTATGTGTTTTCTATTACTTTTGAGTTCAAGTTCTATTTTTTCTATTATTCTACTTTGACACTTTGGGGGAATGATCAAGAGAGGAGCTCAAGTTTCACTTGACCTTGATATCCCTCTCCATGTTAGAGTTTATGAATAGTCATATGAATAGTATTTTTCTAGTCTTTTGATCCCTTAGATTGCTGTGGGCATTCTAACTACTCCCATATTATGTTATGCCCTAGATGTTTTGGCTCTTATAGGCAAGGTGAGTGAGGGTTAAATGACCTCAGGACTTCCATTAAGCGAATCTTTGCCTTAGGCCACCTAACATCATCCAAATTCTTGGCCTTGTGTGTGTCAATATCCTTCTTTCTTTTTTTTTTTCATGATTCATGCATTTATTCATATATGTTATGGGCTATATTACATGGTTTATAATGATATAATATGATTATTGTGGACATAGATATATGTTGGGCACCTTAACTATGGAGACATAGTATGGTGATCATCATAGGCTTAATTTCCCTTTCTTTATTGGCTTTAAATTTTATTTGCTTATTTGTTTTTATCCATTAGCAACTTGATTCTTCTTTTGGGTGTAGGTATGAGTACTTAGGATTAGACCATGGACTTAGTCTTAGCCATGTCCCACTATGTATGATTATTTGTGTGAATGAATGGTGAATGAATGCTAAGATCCCACACTACGATGCATGACCCCCCCTCCCATTATGAATGATTATGTGTGTGAATGAATGGTGAATGCATACTAAGATCTCATACTATGATGCATTATCGCTCTCCCCTTTTGAATTGATGACTTGATGTGTTTAATTAAATTGTGCATATATGTAATTTTAAGAATGGTAATCTGACTAACCAATAACTCAGTTAAAACATTAAAAGTGAACCAAAGATGCCCAAAGGTCAAATCCTAATATCTAAGTGGTGTAGGGTACTTACCCCTTTCCCCACACAGTACCTAATTTTTGAACCTGATATCAGATGGGGTGAAGAAAAAATGGGCCTTTTAATTGACTTAGAATAGGTTTGGATTTTCCCTTCCCCAAATTATTGCGCCGACCAAAGCTAGGTAGTAACTCCACATCTATTAGATATAGTACAAATGTATTGTCCCACATTTGGTCCCCTGATGACCTTCTATATGGACTTAAGGCTTCAAAAGGTGCAAGGCTTGAAGGATGCCTTATTGATCCAACACATGTGATGTCTTAATGTTATAACTAATGTGAAGACCCCCATCCTCTTGATCCCGCGTTGATCAAGAAAAAGTAGAAGTCACAAATAAGATTCCACTCGTTTGAGCATTATTGCGAAACGTTCGAGGACCTCACATTGGTGACTCTACTAAGGACCCATAATTGACTTTGTGTTTAATCTCTAGTTCACTTTTAATGTTTTAAACTTATTATCAATATGGTCTTCTGCATTCATTTAGTCTTCACACTTCACCATGAGCACTTAGTGCCCTTAGACAAAGCAATGGTCTTTAAATTTTAAACTTAAGCTCCATTCAAGCTTAGGAGATTGTAAGGAGGATTCATCACTGAGCCTAGTATCTTTAGGTATATTGAATGGGGGATTAAGATAATCGCCCCTAGGAGCCATGAACAATAACAACCCAATTAACCGATAGGTCTATGTAGGAACTAATAATACCTTAGAATAAAACGCCCATTTGTTTGCATTTCATCTTTAAAAGGAAGAGTAAAAGTCCTCAAAGAACATTGTTAGGTATCCTTAATGTAAGTATAAATGTAATCCTATTCCCCTTGATGTAATTATTTCCCATATGTAAATTATTATGCACTCCCCTTCCCCGCTATGTAAATACTTGTTATGTACATCCCTTTTTTTTAAAAGGGATTTCTTTCCTAGTCGGTACATGTTTTTTTAGTATGTAAATAGTTTGTCCTCTTAATTCCTTTATGTATATGTTCTTTTTAGAATTTAACTTTTCTTGGTTTGAGGTGACCCCATGCATTCTTTGTCCTATGATGGTATAAGAATGGGACTCCACCTATAAAATAGCCATTAGATCTTGTGTGTGGGAGGAATAAGGTTGGAAGGATCTTTTACAAAGTGACTTGCACATATCATGCATACATGTGTTCATTACATGCTCATGCATTGTACTAATAACCCTTTTGTCTTGCAACCATCATAGCTCCATCCAAACCCTCGTGAAAAAGAAGAGGCAACTGACTTACTAGGAAAAGTAAGACACAAAGTTTGAGTTAAAAGCTGGCATAGTCATGGAATTAAACATACAACCTAAAGTTTTTGAAAGAATAATGGCTAACATTAACCACAAAATGGAAGAGAGGATTGCCTAAGAAGTGAACAAACAGGTTAATGATATCCAAAACAAAGGCAACAATCTACCAATAGGAATGACAAAGGGAATGCACTATGGAAACCCTCAACAAATAGTAATTGATGATGATTTATTTGGGACGAAGGAATACCATTAGAACAAAATGGCTAAGGACATGGGTAGTGCCACAATTATCCCTAATAAGGTTATGGAAGTTGAGAAAGAGAGTACTCGATTTGATGACTTTGCTAAACAGCTGGAGAAAATACAGAAAGCTCTAAGTGCTAAAGTTTTAGAGAAAGGAATAGACATTTAAGAATTGTTTGTTTATAAGCCTAATAAGCTAACTAATTTTTACATGTCTGAGCTGTCGAAGTGTATAGGAGCCTAAATTACAAGAAACCATGTCTGTTCATATGTGTTAGTCATGAAAGCATCTAAGCTACCAATGGATACAATGTTAGAGTACTTCGAGTTATCGTTAGAGGGATATATTAAGACATGGTACTTTAACTGGCCAAACACTGTGAGGAAAGATTAGAAAGAGTTGGTATAAGCTTTAGAAAGGAACTATGCTTGTAATTTAGATTTAGAAGTCACATTGTATGACTTAAAATATTTGAAGCATAAGAATGGTGAGAGTTTCAATAAATACATTAGAAGATTGAAGAAGATAGCTTTAGAAGCAACCATAAGTCCAACTAAGAGGGAACAAGTTAGGATGATTATGGAAGGGTCTTTAGTAGTGATTGACACAAATATTAGAGGAATATTGGCTAGGAATTTTACAAATCTTTGAGTGGCAGGCCTGCAGGCTAAAGAATTGGAGTTTGAGTCAATAATGCAATATGGGGGAAGAAAAAGCACCCCATTCCAACCTTAAGTAAAAGGGAACAAGATGACTGATGTTAATGCAGTAAGAGCGCTGAGACAGTTTACTAATTTGGGAATGCCTTTGTCTAAGGAATTTGAGAGGTTACAAAAGAAGGGATGATGAATGCTTTAACACCAAAACTGCCTCCTAATCTGCTACTTAGAAGGTGTGACACTAATGCCTACTATGCTTTTATCAACCAAGGGGTCATAACACTGATGGCTATTATAGATTGAGGCATGAGATTCAAGACCTTATTGACAATAAGATAATTGTTCCACCAAACTCTATAAGGTTTAGAATATGAGGGAACCTTCTCCCAAATTATTGTAATGTTCATACCCAAAACTTGGGGACTTTCATGATAGATTTTAGGATTCCTAAAGAAGTTATTATGGCCACTGTAAAAGGATGTCATGAAAGGGGCTTTAGTAGTTTGCACTATTAATCAATGGAAAAGCTTAAATGAAGAGATAGAAGAGTTGCAAAAGGGAAGAATGATTCAGCTATGGGAAAAGAGCGATGAAGAAAAGAAAGCTAAGCAAGTGAACCATGTGACTCATAGTGGGAAATTCTATCATGATAGGGAAGCTCCCAAGGAACCAAGGGTTGAAAAAGGATATATGAACTTGTGGTGAAAGAGAAAGCAGAGGACAATCCCATTGTGGAGTAGTTAAAGAAGGTATAAGCTCAAATCAGTGTATAACAACTGCTTATCACCTCTCAATAGCATAAGAAGGATATGATAAAAGCTTTATCCAGTTTGATCATTTATATTGAAGCTACTATAGGAGATGTTGTTGCATTGGTGACTCATAAAAGCAAAATCACCTTGTTAGACAAGGATTTGGCATCAAATGGAAGGGATCACAATTTAGCTTTGTTCATCTAAGCTGAAGTGAAAGGAAGGCATACTCCATATGCGATGGTGGATGATAGATCTAGGATTAACATTTACCCAACAAAGTTATTACATAAGTTCAAGTTGTCTAAAAAGGATTTACAGGCTTCTGACAGTGTCATTAGGGCATATAATGATAGTAGAAGGCCAACTATAGGTGTATTCAAGACTATGGTGAAAATAAGAGCAATAAATGCCATGGCAGAGTTCACAGTCTGGGACATTCCGATTACTTTCTCACTTTTGTTAGGTAGGCCATGCTATACGTTGCATTCCATTATTCACCAAAAAGTTAAGATCCCTTACAAATAAGAGATTATCACCATTTGTGTCGAGGTTGGGGAAATTGTATCAACTTTGAATGTGGTTATTTCATACTTTAAGGATTTCAAGTCACTATAGTCACTGGCAAATGGGTTGATTTGAAGGTAATGGGGACTATGAAAAGCATGAACTTCCTTTCAAGGTAGGGTTAGGGAAGAATTCCATTGGCATATTATAGTTCCTAAAAATTCCTACCTATACTACTAGGAAATGGTTAAGGTACTATAATGAATGATCAAAGCAAGAAGTGAGAGATTTATGAAGGCCATTGTTAGAGTTCTTTGTGAAAAAAGGTGAAGTTCTCGAGAAAATGGTGTAAGGAACCATTCAGAATGAGAAGTCATTGGAAAATGACATGGATGGACTAAAGAAAGCCTTCTTTTTCCAACTAGATGTAGGCAAATTAAGGTATCAAAATTATTAAGACTCGTTAGAGGAGAAGGATGGTAAAAAGGAAAAAAAGAAGGAGGGACAATATGTCACATAGATAATGGATGGTCAGGAGTCAAGTAAGCATATGATTTTATATGGTCCTCAGTCTATGTGGTCATGAAAGGACAATAAGAAGGCCACTGATGAACATAGGGAGTAATTGCACTATAGCAAAACTTTTGGACCACTAGGAAGGTCATGAAGAGAAAGCGTTTGACTTACTAAATCAAAATGCATCATTTATTGACTCAGAATGAGAATATACTAGGCCTTGCTAGTTCACTTAAACTGTTTGTACGAGGATAAATTTTGAAGACATTCAGAGCATGATTATGAACTCAATTGAGGAAGTAGGTGGTGAAGAAAAAAATAATTATATGGCATAAATTGGCCCTATCATGTCAAATTGAACAACACTATTGATAGAATTTATAAAGATTAAGTTAGAGAATGATAAGATGAAACAAAGTTTTGAAAAGGTTGTAAAGTTGTCAAAACAAATGATGGAAAATAGGCAGATCCTATGCAGAATGTTGATCTTTATGTTCTGATTGATGGATTGAAAGATGAAGAAAAAAAGAAGACTCATACAAAAGAAGGTCCAGCCAACCAACTAAATGGAAAAGACTTTCTTCATACTATTAAGCAATGAATGATGAGTTTGCTTACTTGTGTGATGTGTTTCTTAGTGTAGCATGCATCATTTTATGAGCCTATTTAACATTAATTTTTGTGCAAACTACTGCACTTAAGCTTGGCACATAGGAAAATCTAACAAGATTCTTAAGGCTATCACATATAAGGTAAAGACAATTTTTATCACAAAGTGAGGGACATATTGTTACAAAGTGATGCCTTTTGGGCTAAAGAGTGTGAAAGCAATATATAAATGAATGGAAACAACCTTATTCCATGAATTAATCCATAAAGAGTTGAAGGTCTATGTGGATGACATGATGGTGAAATCGAAAACAAGGGAAGGGCATTTTAAATCTTTGAAGAATTCCTTGAAAAGGCTTGACGAGTAAAATTTAAGGTTGAATCCAAATAAGTGTATGTTTAGGGCCACCTCTAGTAAATTTTTAGGGTATGTGATCAGTAAGAAAGGTATTTATGTTGACCTTTATACGGTGAAGGGAATTTAAGATATTCCCACACCTAAAACATAAAAAGAGGTACAAGGCTTCTTGGGCCATTTACAGTACATTAGTTGATTCATAACGAGGTTGACCCCCTATCTGTGAATTTATTTTCATGTTGTTAAGGAATGATCAACCAATGGAGTAAAAAGAATAGTGTTAAAGGGTCTTTGAGAGTATAAAAGAGCATTTGACTAGCTCGCTAGTATTGAAGCCACTAAGGCATGAAAAACCTCTAACTTTGTACTTAATAGTAAATGAATGCTCTATATGTGCCATGTTAACTTAAGAAGATGGAATAGTGAATGAACATGTAATTTATTATTTTAGCAAGAAGTTGTTGCCTTATGAGGAGCAGTATAATTAGATAGAAAGACTTGTTTAGCACTAGTTTAGGCAATGAAAAAGTTGAGACATTACATTTAGACTTATTCTGTTGAGGTAATTTCGCGATTGGATTGGGTTAGATACCTACATGAAGCCCTGAATAGGAAGATTGGCAAAGTAGTTGATCATGCTAATTGAAATTTGTATTAAGTTTATGGCCAAAAAAGTAATCAAAGGGCATATAGTATTGGACTACTTGGCATAGAAACCTCTTGAAGAAGGAGAATTTGAGCGTCCCTAATTCCTAGATGAGAGGTTAGGAGCAATTGAGCCCTTAAGATGAAGAGTTTACTTTGATGGAGCAGAAAACAAGAAAAGGGTAAGAGTAAGGGTAATTATGATTTTATCGAAAGGATAATTTTTTCTAGTAACTAAGAAGCTTGATTATAAGGCAATTAATAGTGTGGCTGAGTATGAAGCTTGTGCACTAGGGCTTGAACTCCTAAAGCAAAAAAAGGTTAAGGTAGTAGAGGTATTTCGTGATTCATTGATGGTCATTTCATAGATAATAGATGAGTGGGAGTTAAAACAAGAACATTTAGCCTCGTACTTGGAGCATCTAAAGGGGTTGGCATAAAACTTCCATAGGGTCATATTTCATGATCTGCCGAGAGAAAAAAATGTAATAGCTAATGCCTTGGCCACTCTAGACTTTATTTGGGATGGGCCTAAGCTGATGCCCATGAAGCCACTCATCACACTTTGATTTAGAACAATGTGTTACATAGACGCAAGAGTAATACAAGTTTTTATGGATAATCACCTTTAATATTTTAATATACAAAGATATTTGAATGATGACGAGCACCTTGAATGGGCTGTAAAGAAGGATAAGGACGTGATCTGAAGGCATTCATCATATTTTATGGTTTACAATGGTGTAGTGTATAAGAGAATGCCTGATGGAGCTCATATGCAATGCCTGGCTAAAGAGAAGGCATACAAAGCTATTAAAGAGGTACATGCAGGAATCTATGGTCCCTATATGAATGGGAAGTGTTGGCAAAGAAAATTCTAAGACTGGGATATTACTGGATGACTATGGAACATGATCATGTTTAAAAATTTTAGAGCTGCCATGAATGTCAAATTCATAGTAGTCTCAGTCATTTGCCATTGACCAAATTGTACTTTGCCTTGGCTATTTGCTGCGTGAGCCATTAATGTAATCAGATAAGTCGGATCGACTTCTACTAGGGGGCATAAGTACATAGTAATAGCAATAGACAATTTCTCGAAGTGGGCAGAGGCCCGATTTATGGAGAAGAACCTCATTTACAGCTATGGTTTATCACACCATATTATTACAAATAATGGGGTCTATTTCTAAGACATGTTGAGAAAATACGGGGTGATCCACCACAAATTGTCACATTACACATCACAGGCTAATGGGGGCAGTGGAAGTGACAAATAAGAATATCAAGAACATCCTTGCCAAGATGGTTAAAACATATAACGACTAGTCTGATAAATTATTATTTGCCCTATGGGGTTATTGAAGCATGATAAGGACATCCACTAGGATGACACCATGCTCTTTAGTGTATGGGATAGAGACAATATTGCTAATTTAGGTAAAGTGAACTCTTTATAGGTATTAATTGAATCCAACATCCCTGAGTACCAATGGATAAGAAGTAGATTTGAACAGTTAGCTCTACTCAATAAAAAAAGACTGAAGGGCATGTATCACATACAGTTGTATCAAGCCGAGGTAGCCCACTCATTCAATGAGAGGGTTAATCTAAGCATGATAAAGATTGGTGATCCGGTACTAAAGGCAGTCCAACCATAGACTTAGGATCCCTAAGGGAAATTCAAGCTGAATTGGGAAACCTCCTACATGTCCAAACAAATATATTCAGGCAGCGTGGTGAAATTAATATATATGGATGGGAATGAATTGACCAAGCTAGTGAATCTAGACTAACTCATAAAATGTGAGGTGTGAAAAAAAAAAAAGAAAAGGAAAAAATAAAATAGTCCACTAAGTCGAAAACCTAAAAGGGTGACTTAGACAAAAGTTAGTGCATGAATAAAAGAAAAAAATAAAAGAACTTACTAAATCGAAAACCCGAAAAGGTGGCTTAGCCAAAATTTATAACATAAAAAATAAATAAAATAGCAAAAGTTGAGAGAGTGCAAGTGACCATTAGGGGCCTATTGACAAGATAGTTGGGTGACGACAAAGAAGGAAAGGTTGTATGAGTGGAAAGTCAACAAGGCAAGACATTGAGCAAGATAATTACATAATCTAATGTGCTAGTGTTAAAAGTAGAAGTCATGCATTTAATTAATGTGTAATGTGCAAAGTGCAAATGGTTTGTGTTAAGCATAATATCAAATGGAAATGCATTTACATAATTAAATGAACTCATTCGTACATGTTTTTGAACCAGAATTAAATATAGGATAGTTTTTCTCTCATAAATGATCATTGTTTGCTATCAGCTAGTATAATGCCTAATATCTAACGGTCATGCAACCATGCCATGTAGTCTACATTATCGTCAAGTTGAGTGCATTGACCTGTATAGATGTAACATATATAGTGACTGGTGCAAGTGGGCTCTACTCTATCTAAGAAGGGCTAAGGCAAAGGACCTTTAACAAATGAAAGGAGGAACTACACCTTGAATTGGGAGATACTAAATTGACGATGCACATGAGCAGGATCATAAAATGTGCTTGAAGCAAAGGTATGGAGGGTGACACAGTCTTCATAAGTCCATAAAGTGACACGCAACAGGTTCTAACAAGGACAACTCCAGTGATGTCAATAACAGTGATGTGGGACATCCACCCAACCCATTTGGCCTTAGTGGTGGATGGTTTAGTTAGGCGGCAATTAAAGTGATGTTGTGGATAGTAAAGCCTTGCATACATGGTTAGAGCAACTAGTATCCCTAACCTCTCTTGTAACCATATCTGATAAAAGAAAAAAAAGATAGAAGAAAAAAAAAGAAAAAGAAAAATGCTCGTTAGGTTGAAAACCTAAAAAGGGTGGCCTAAGCAAAATTGGGCAACCTATTAGATTGAAAAATAGCAAGAGCGATCTAGGGAAAAGTTAGTGCAGTAAAAAAAATGGATAAAAAAAAGAAAGGAAAAGGAAGAGAAATAAAGGAAAATGAATTGTCAAAAAAATTCATACTTGAATCAACAACAGGCTTCTATAAAGGAATCACTAAAGGCACTTTATCAAGCCTTAAAATTGTCTCGCCTATAATTATCGGCACCAGAGTTCTCTCTAACTCAGCCTCCTTTAATAGTGGAAGGATCTACAAATCAATCTCCCTATCCTCCCTCCTCAGTAAATACTTGCCCATCAAAATAGCAGTTACAATACGAGTTTGAGCAGTTTAACCATGACCCCTGTATAGGGGAAAAGAGTGATAAAAAGGGCCATGAAATCTTGTCCTCCCCTAACATATACTTGGGTACGTTCTCAACTTGCAAGTTAAACAACTCCATCATCATCCTAATGTATGAGCAATCTAGCTAAGGTAATATAATTCGATCTATGGATGGGATGCGATAGTCAATAATAACACCAAACTCCTTTTGAAAAGGGGCAAATCTCTTTATTGCCAACGTGAAAAAGTATGCATAGTGGTGTCCCATAAGTCACAAGTTGCCCACAAAAAGTGAAAGTCAAGTAGAACCAAGGAAAGGTAGTGAAGAGTAGAAAGACTAGTCCATTGTAGGTCAGGCCAAACTTAGGGTGGTAGTGACTTTAGAAAGGTTCTTGTCATGATTTAGGAGTTAGAGGAAGCAAATGAAAAAAGCAAGTTTGAGATGGGCTCTAATAGTAGCAAGCTCAAATCCATAGGCTATATAGCCTCTAACTAAGGCTGTACAACCCTCTAGCTAGGCCATACGACCCTCTTCTAAAGGGTTGTATAGTCCTCAAGTTGGATTATATAGCCTTTTAACTAGGCTATACAATATACACTCTATTGAGGTAAGATAGCAACACATTATTTGTTTTTAAGGATGGTGATAACTTGGTACTTGTCTTGTAAGGAAATATATGGAGGCAATGCTACCCTATATCGTCCAAACATATCTCAAGTAAGCATCCAAAAAAAGGGCTTTCAAATCCCTAATAAATAGTACAACTTTACAAATTTATACCAAATGTGATGTATTGGAATAATGAAAAGAAGAAAAGTATCCTCAATAGCTAAAAAGGAAGGGGGTCAAGGTCTCCATAGCTCAACTGCTTCTACTCCTAAAAGGGGTTGCCTCTGAATTTCTGACCTCATCATTCGTATCCACATACCTATGCTCTCTAGCTACCTGAGCTAGGCATTCTATCTCTATCTCTGCCTCCATGAAGTACTGATCCCTCTTTCTAATCTCACAGCTCTGGCACTGGATCGTCTCTTACAAGAAACACGAGGATTAGGATGTTTATAGCATAAAATACATAAAACACAAACTATGAACATGCATACATGCGTTGTTTCATTTATGATCCACTGACCTATATAGAGCACATCTATTGCATCAAGCTCCTTTTTAACATAATAATCAAATCCATCATACCTTATGCTTAGATGTGAAGAATCTATAAACTAAGGAAAAGAGAAATTTTCAGGAGCACAATTTACAATGCAATCAAGACATGATAAGAGCAATAGGATAAGGAATTATGTGGGTGTTTTCGATCAACTCAAAAGTGCAAAGTGATTGATGATCTGCAATGACATCATCGACCCATTTAATGAAACCATGCAAGACTCCACTAAGCTATCTGGCATGGAGGCTAAGGCACCCATCAATAAAAGGCTCCATGCCTATTAGAGTAAATTTGTGGGCCTATTTGAGACCCCATATGGTAGTAGAGCTAAATGCAAAAGTAGAAGCATAATGCCTCTAAGACATCAGGTAAATGGTACCTCGACTCCTGTGTTATAAGGCAGTCCCCTTATTAGGCGCATAACAAGGGAATGAATAAATGGTCACATAGAATAAAAAGAGGCTCTCAATGAGCGCACCAATCATTCAACACATATAAGAGTGCTTATAAAAGATAATTGCTCTCCTATCATGTATCACAATGTTGTAGTAAGATCCTTACCTTTAAGGTCCCTCACCTAAAATAAGCTCATTGGTAGACTCTACAGAATAACGCGCTCAACTAATCCATCGTGCCCATAAAAGACGGGTACCCTAAGATATAAAGGGAAGATACTAATGTATTATCCCATTTTAGTCCCCCATTGACTACCAAATTGGAAAAGGGCTTTAAATCTGCATGAGGTCTAAAGGATCCCTTATTGATCAAAATATGAGCCACACATAAGGGTTACTAACAATGTATGACCTTTATCCTCTCGATCCTCTATTGATCAATAAAAGGATGTGTTGTCCCTTAATGCCCTAAAAGGAAGGGTTTGAATAGGGTAATGACAAATTAACAATTTTAAGCTAGATGTAGAAATAGATGAAGAATCAATACACAAGATTTATAGAGGTATAACATAACTTGCCTACATCCTCTCCTCATGTATTTCTGCTAGAGCTTTCACTATATTGATAGCTTAAGGTGTTATCAATAACTTTTACATAAATAAGTTTTCAAACACTTAACAAGTCTTTACTAGTGATAGATCCTTGATACTATCAACCTCTTACAAATAGCTCATAAGTACTAAACCTTAACCCAAAGTAGTTTTCAGGTACTACCTTAAATCTTTCATAAGAAACACTTTTAAAAGGTCTTTCAATTATAAGTTATAAACCAAAAGATTAACACACTTATAGGAGAAGGAAAAACTTTCTCACTCATACAAGAAAAATGCTCAAAGTACACTCACAAGATATGCTTGATGTTAATGATCAAGTAATAAGGGTTATTGAGAGGCTTATCACTCAAATTTTGTTTTGAAGATAGCTCTTTTAGTTCACTCTGAAGCTTGAGCAATGTATATCCTTTTTATTGCTAAATCACTATTTCTTTCACAAAGTAAGAACCTTGCTGATTAAGAATAGCTTTTGTAATAGGTTACTCACTTGATTGAACAATTTTCTTTTTTTGTTTAGGGTGGTTCCCTTTTATGGTCTAAATAAGGAACGAACTATTATAAAAGAGTTGTCACATCACATTACATCTCAAAGAAAATAACCCCTATTGCTGAGGCATCAACCATGATTAACTTTATGTGAATGGCTAATTAACAAAAAATTTTTTTTACTTCAACAGTCGCAAACATCAATGAAATGCCCATTTGAACTAACTATTAAAGAGAGCTTGACTATAAGCTCTTTTAACTATTTCAGTTGTCTATTTTACTTTTTCTTCAATGATCGTTGGGCATAAACAATGGCCATTATTTCTAAAATTAATACCTGTTAGACTAAAAATAATGGTTGTTGTTGATTTTTTAGAAAACATGAACTTATTGCTCTATTTTTCAAAAAATATAGAAGGCTTCAATAGCTATTAGAAAAATTTGTAATGCCTATTGACTATTTCTTCAATGCCTATTGAAAAGAGTGTGTCTCATTAGAGGGTCCAAAGTTTTAGCTCAAACTATAATGTTTCTCCAACACCTATTGTGAAGGACCAATGCTCATTTCACATTATAAAGATTTTTACTTAATCTAAGTCACTTTGTCTAGCACTTGTTGCAAAAGTGAAACACTTATTATGAGGGCATTATCAACATTCATTGCAAAGATATAATGCTTATTGCAAGGTTTAATGCGTATAGTTATGTCTAAGCAGTTGTCCAACCCTTTTTAAGAATACGGGCTACGTCTATTGAGAGGTTTAAAGAGTTTTTAACCTATAGTGTTTCTCTAACACTTATTATGAAATTTCAATGCCCATTGTAAGGTTTACAATACTTGTTGGAAGTTGACAACACCCATTGGACTGATAAGTCGAGTTTTCCTCGATCTTAACTCTCTAATACTTTGAGTTTTCAAGCATAATTCATTCTTCAATCATCTTAGTCCAAAGAATTATTATTTTTGTAAGGTCTAACACAAATAACTTATATAAAGGTAAGCTCTTTGACTTGTTCTTAATCATCAAAATAAGATTTGAAACTTTGAGGTTCAACATTCTTCCCCTTTTTTATTATGACAAATAATTATTTTAAAAGCAATAAGGGTATATATGTTAAGTGATCAAATCTTAACTCCCGTTTAATCTATTAAGGTTATTACGAGTGCATCAATTTTCATAGTTATGCTTGAATGGGTGGAATCTTGCTTGCAACTCTCATCTTTTATCAATCATTGGGGGATTGAGAGAAGGACAGGTTATACATTGGTAATAACCCCCAGTCATAGCACGTGGTTTGGGTTAATGGGGGACCCTTGAGGCTTCATGTTAAATGAAAGCCTTATTTTTAAAGTAGTGGTCAATGGGGGACTAAGGAGGGACAACACATTGGTATCATCCCTAAATGCAATGTGGAGTCACCTCCTAACTTTGGTTAGGGCAAGAATCTAGGGAAGGCAAAATCTGACCTATTCTAAGTCAATTATAAGGCTTATTTCTTCTTCACCCTATCAGAGATCTGGTTCAAAAATTGGGCATGACTTAGGGAAGGGGTGATGCATCCCAAACCATTTAGATATTGGGATATGGCCATCGGGCATCTTTGGTTCACTTTTAGTGCTTAATTGATTAGTCTAATTACTACCCCTAAACATATATATAAGCACAACCCATTTATACAAACCAAGTCATCAAAACAAAGGGAGGGGGGTTATACACTCATGGTAAGTGGTAAACATTCATCATCCATTCATTCACATACATAATCATCCATAATGAAAAGGGAAATCATTCATCATGGTATATGGTAAACATGCATAAATAACCACCCACACACACACACATAACATTTAAGAGGGGAAATGATTAAGACTAAGTTCATGGTATAATCACATGCACTCACACATATAACCAAGAAGGAAAAATAAGTTAGCAATAAATTAACATGAAAACAAATAACCAAAAGAGAACTCAAAGCTAATAAAGAAATGGAAATGAAGCCCATGATGATCGCCATACCTTATCTCCATAGCTAAGGTGCTAACATGTATTTATGTCCATAATATTCACATTCTATGATCACAAACCAAACAGTACAAATTATAACATACATGAATAAGTACATGAATCATGAATAATAGACACGCACAAGGTCAAACATTTAGGGGTTATTAAGTGACCTAAGGTAAAGATTCGCTCAAGTGAGGCCCTAGGGTCATTGAACCCTCATTTACTTTACTTATAAAGAGCTAAAACATATAGGGCAAAACCTAACATGGGAGCAGCTATAATGTCAACATGAATCCAAGAGCTCAAAGATCTAAAAAGCACTATTCACATGACTATTCATAACTCTAACACAATAAAAGACATCAAGGTTAAAGGAAAATTGAGTTCCTCTTATGATCACTACCCCAAGATGACAAAAATAAAATGAAAAATAGGATTTAGAAATTAAAGAAGTAAAAACACATAGCATCTAATTAAGGCATCAAATGACTAAAAATAAGATTCATATGACGATTATGTATTGTAGAAATAAGGGGATTGCCAAGGTCAAAGGGAACATAAGTTTTTTATTTGGTTCAGTTTAAAATGTGAAAATAAAAACAAAAACTAAACTTAATGTTCAAAGGGACAAGGAAAACATGTAAACATTTTAAGTGAGAAAAGCAACAAAACCATTTTGAAAGCTAACTAAGACTCCATTTTAGAGTGAATAGGCATCCTATGACATAAAGCCTTATCTTATTCTATCATTGGAGGCACCAAACATCCTAAAAAGTACCATTAAAAGCAAGAAATTTGAAGAGAATAAGAATAAATTTTCTACTAGATTGCAGGAAACATGGACTTTACAACCATGGATAAGGGTTGTATAGCCCAAGATAAGGGCTATACAACCCTCTTTTTCTATATTGTAAAATAGAAAAAACAAAAGAGAAAAGGGAGGGAAGAAGAAATAGAATGAGAGTCATTAAGATGTTCAAATAGTGTCTTTATCCTCAAAAGCTCATGATTAACTTAATATCCTTTATTGTTGCTTAGGGAATGCACAACCCTAAAGGGAAAAAAGGTCTAGTTCTACCTTCGAGAGAGTGAGATAGAGTTAGGGCTTTAGTTTTTTATGTTTGTAGTTATTTAAGGGATCATTTCTACAGAGTAATTTTAGGGTTTCCTAGCCTCTCCCATCTCTTCAAAATGGGGAGTATTTATAGTTGTTAAGTGGGTGCACAATGCTTAAAATGGATCTAGTTGTACATAGGACACATTTAATCATAAAGAAGATAAGTGATGTATTGGAATTAGGGTTTGCATATAGGTTGTATAACTAAAAATTGGTTATACATCATTGTGTCAGGGCTGTACAACTTTAGGGTTTAATAGGGGGACCACTTCTATAATGTTCCATAAGTTAATGTTTAAGCAAGGTTATACAGCCTTGAGGGAGGCTACACAATCTTGTAGTGAGGGTTGTACAACCTACCAAACTTGGTTAGCGGCCCTAGGCTTGGTTTTAGTCTTTAGTATTGGTCTTTGTACTTTTCTAAGGCTTTCTAAGATCTTTCATTCTTTACATTTGTGTAATTCCCTTTGCATTTTGGGGATTTGGTTTAATGATTTTCATCACTGGTCTTTGTATCAAGAGGTATAAAATATGATGCTCATAGTTTGGCCCTTACTTTGTAGAGCTTGGAAAATAGCGTTTAGGAAATTGCATTTTGAACGAGTCATGACAAAGTAAAGTACAGAGTGTAAACACTAGTAAGGATACGCAAGGATATAGTTTCCTTAGCAACTCCTAAAGTAAGTGTTAAGGTTTTTAGTAGCCTTTTAACAAAGACCAAGCTTCTTAGTAGCCCTCTGACAAGTACCAAGGTTGATCATTTTCTTTTAATAACCCTTGAGCAAGTATTGGGGTTCCTTCTTAGTAGCCCTCTAGTAGATACTAAGCTTCCTAGTAGCGTTCTAACATGTACCAAGGTTGATCTTCTTCTTCTAACAACCATGGACCAAGTATTGGCATTCTTTTTAGCAGCCATCTAGCATATACTAAGGTTTCAGGCAACCCTCTAGCAAGTATCAAGCCTAATCTTCTTCTTATAGCAGCCCTGGAGCAAGTGTTGGGATTCTTAGTAGCCCTCTAGTAAGTACTAAAGTCAATCATCTTTTTTTAACAACCCTCGAGTAAGTACTGGGGTTCCTTTTTAGTAGCCTTTTAGTAAGTACTAAGCATGTTAGAAGCCTTCTAGCACCAAGATGTTCTATTTCATACAGATCGTCTTTTGTGATCTATGTCACTCTTATATTTCTTGATGTATGCATTGGTCATGTTGATTGGTAGTTCCTAATGTAGAAGATGCCTAGTAGATAGTTCTTGTGTCATTTAAGCCTTTATGGCATTTGTAAGAATTGAATCAAAGTCCCCACAACCCTTTTGGTTGTCCTAGACGTTTATGCTTATTTTAAGGTAATAAAAATAGGCTTGGATATTGCAAGAAGTGTTTCCTTGGTTTTGTCATTTCTAGGGAGGAATCTTTCTTGAAAATATTTTGAGGACCTCTAAAGGGTCAGTTTGTCATTAAAAAGGTTCATGATGGCCTAATATAAATCTAGTAGCTTGGAGTGTTCTTTGGCATTCTGAAAGTAGTGAGGGCATTTTAGGTAATTATATATTCTAAGGCTCATTTTTAAAGGTTATGGTTATTTTAATAAATTAGTTACTTTTGGCTTCTTGAGGAACTGAGGGCATCTTTATAACTTAGGTGCAATTAGGCTTAAGAAATGGACAAGGGTATTTTGGTAAGTTGATTACTATTATGCTAGCCTGAGGACTTGAAGGTATTTTAGCAATTATGGACTCGATTGAGCATGATGGGAAGGTTAGATTAGGCTTAATGGGCAAGGAGCTAGGCCTATAAGGCTTTAAGAGGAACCAAACATGCTTAGCCCAGCTAGGCCAGTTTAGCCCAATAGGGTTGTACAACCCTCATTCGACTATACAACCCAAGGCCACTATAAAGGGCCCCGGGAGCCTTTTATCCTTATTCATCTCATTTCTCCTCTTTCTCTTTACTTTCTATCTCTAGGCTTGAAACGTAGCTCATAGGCAATCTTAGCTCATTATGACAATTGACTTGACCGCATTCCTGATGATGAGATGTACGTTGTCTAGTAGGAGTTTCTCGATAAGGATCTATTGACTCTTGATGTGCATGATCAATTATGATCTCAGTGGGTGTTCAAGAGAGTGAACCCACTAGGGAATGCAATGATGAAGATGATTCCACCTAGCGACCATCCAACTGGTGACATGCCAATTATTTGTAATCTATATCGTCACTTAACAGGAGCCGCATCATAATCGGTAGGTGTCCTTTCCCTCTTCTTTCAATTTTATTTCTATTTTTCATGCACTTTACCACCCTAAGCCTTAGCCACTACCCTTAAACTTACTTATTGCTTGCGAACATTAGGTTAGCTCATAAAATATTTAAAATTATTTATAGGGCACTTACCCTTTATTTTCAGTGAAATTTATTTTTTCATTTACTAGCCTCATTGATATACTTGATGCGTGTAACTTTAGCTTTATTCTTTGACCTGTGTAAGGAAGCAGTTGAAATTAATTTATGGAATGTTTCATGAATAATTAGGGTATGCACTTTAGTGAACAATCCATTATTTATGCAAATTTACCTGTCTCACAGTATTTTGTACCTAAAATTAATTTTAAGAATAAATCCTAGAGTTTATTCCTCTCTCATTCTTTAAATTGTATATGTGCATGTTTGTCTTACTAATATTTTTTCTTTCTTTCTTTAGGAGATAGTCTCATTTCAGAAAGGAGGTGGCTCTAACAGTTCTACTAGGGCATGAGGTGTACATTACATTCTCGGGTGCTAGCCCACTTAAGGGGGATTGGGATTTAGACTTTTCTACGACTACTTTCTAACGAGACATCGAAGATTATTATGTCGATAGTACATATGTTGGTGGAGCGATGGATGGACATGACCCACACTTTCCACATGCCCCTGATTATCGAGATTATGATCACTTTTGGGGATTTCACCTATCTAATCAAGTTGTGGTTCATAAGCATTCCATTACCTATGGATTATTAGGTATACTATATAATTCTCTAGTGAGATTATCTGTGAAGGATCCTAGATTGTGTTCCCTTATTAAAGGAGAGTCAAATTGTGACGAGGCTTAGTATTTTGACTAGAGCATTCATCATTACTGATGATATTCTTGCCAAGGTAGTTGATCAACATGCTCATTGCTACTTGTTATATGCCCTATCAGGATCCATGTTATTTAATGCTTCTTATATATTGGAGCTATGCGTATGCTGAAGAACTTGGTCTTACTACACTATTTCAATTGGTGATTTGCAGCACTGACATACCTCTACCATTACCTTGACCATTATTGCTATGGTAAAGGCTATATGTGCGGCACTTGGAGAGTCCTTGTTGTAAGTACTATTGCTTCCCTTTATTCCTTTACGTTTAATGCCACTTTATTATTTTAACCCTTACAACATTCTTTGTTGACAGGCTTGGGCCATCGAGCTGGGCTTACTGGCAAGGTTGGACACTGAGGATGGTATGGAGGGTGGCTATCCTTATTTTGCCCAGTAGGACATGGTGAGCAACGAGGAGTCTTTTATGACTACAAAGTGTGCTCGCCTGAACATGACCACTCTCGACCATGTATTATTCCTGTACTAAAATCATCATATTAGTGATCATCATTTATTTTATTGTTTCATATTATATTTTTAATGATTTTGCATTTCCATTATAGTTATGCCTTAATTAGAGGGTCCCATGGCGACATGGACACTATTATCTCATACGACTACTGATTGATAATGGGGCCTTCCATTTGTAAGCAATAGCTTGGGGAATGGTACCTTGGACATCATATCTTTCCTTGGCATGAGGGCCTAGACGAGCACCTAATCCTGTAATGTCAGCTTAACAGCTTGTTTTGGGAGAGAGACTGCAAAGGTGCAAAGTTTGCAGCTGACCTGTATTATATACCTAGAGAGTAGCTATATTTTATTAGTGTTTCCTATAGATCTTGGATAATAAACACACTTATAAGGAGACTCTTTCTATCATATCTGACTATTCGGGCATTCCTTTGCTATACATCTGATGAGGGGGCCACTTTTACAGCACTAGATGTTATGTCAATGGGGAACATGATTAAAGAACATGTGACCCTAAGACATTGGTATTACTTTTCTACTTTGAACGATGTGTTTTAAATGATAACAAAATAATGACAAAACCAAGAGAAGTGTTAATGTTTGTATTTTAGTGTTTTATATCCTATAAGGGGAGAATGTTGTGATAATGCTTGGAGGATATGTAACCCAAAGTGTTTTTGTATAAGAGGTATAGTTTGTGACAACCAATGGGCATTGTTAACATCCAACTGGTATTGGACCACTTGTAACAAGTGTTAGAAAACATGTTTAGAGCCCAAAGCATTTTAGACCTCGCAACAGATGTTAGAGAAGTGCTCCAGGTTGAGCTGTATTAGACCTTACCACGGACATTGAGGTTTCACAATGGGTGTTGATCTGGGTAAGCAATAGGTCTTGAACCTGAAATGTGTGTTAGCCCTTCTAAATTGGGATTAAAGGAGTTTTCAACACCCATTGTGAATTATTGAACAGGCATTGAAGCATGTTTACCAAAGTTTGAAAAACAGAGCATCAAGTTCATGTTTTCAGGATAATCCACAACATATGTTGATCATGAACCAACGAACGTTAAAGTTGAGATTAAAGCATGGAAGTTTGACAACAGCATTGGAGCAATCTATTACAAGTTCAACGAGCATTAATGAGAAATGAGTGTTGCCTCCTTTAATGACTTATTTAGAAGAAAAGTTGTTAGGGTTAACTTCACACACTGTAATAGCTAGTTTTGTAGTTTTGGTTATATAAGGAGCATTTTTGTTTTAAGACAATATAAAGGTTATAAACATTGGTGAACAAGTTTGAACATCTTTATAACTCTTTGTGCAAACCATTTGTGGTGTTGCTTGCATTTTAGGTAGAGTGAGATTTGTTAATACTCTTTTAAAAGTAGGTTTTCCTAAGCACTATAAGTGTATTTATTGCCTCATTTGAGAGGCATTAACACTGTTTGGATCTATCATTGCTAGTGGTTGTAAAGGTTGGTATTGTGCCTAGAGAAATACCAAGGGAAAAGTTGTCCTTTAACTTACAAAAGGGAAGGTTCTTCCTAGCCTGAAAAAGAGAATGTTTTATTCTTGAGCTTGGAAAAAGAATAGAATGGCCCAAGTGAAAGCTTGAGGATTGAAGTAGGCATATTATTGAACCACAATAAAATCCTTGTGTTGATTTGTGTTTGTTGGTTGCTTATGTTATTTGTATTGTTGTTTATGTTTTTGTTTACAACCCAATTTACCCCCTCTTTTTAAATTGCCTAAACTGCCACTCATCCCAACACCATACTCGAGGTACCACTGCTCAATCAACTTAGAGGCCTACTACTCATGCTCCATATAGTTCTACTATCACTTGGTGTCACAAATAGGCCTACAAATTTGCTATAAGAGGTGTAAAACCCATAGAGGTAAGTAGTTTGACTTCCATGCTGGACAACCTTGTAGAGCCCTACATTACTTCATTTACGAGGTCGATTATGTTTTAGTAGATTACTCGACCTACCTATGCTTTTGAGCCAGCCGATACCACTCATGTAAGTTCCTTATTACTTGTGCTTACTATGTATTGGTTGTATTGCAAGCTATGCTTTTAAGAATGTTTCTCTTTTTCTATTTTCCCTTATAGATTTCTTACATCTAGGTATAGGCTATGGCAGACCTGATCCCCTCCTTAAGAAGGTCATAACACAATAGATGCATTCCTTATAGGTTAGTGAAACATAAAAATAAAACAACATATGTATGCATGTTTATGGTTTGTGCCTCATGTGTATTATGTCATATGCATCCTAACCCTCATGTTTCTTATAGGAGATGATCCATCACCAAAATCGTGAACATAGAGAGAGGGATCAAGGCTTAGCAAAGGCAGCAAAGGCAGTAATAGAGATAGGGCATCCATCGCAAGATGTTAGGGATCATGGCTATGTAGAGATAGATGACAAGGCTAAGGATTCTAAGGCGACACCTCCCAAGAGTAGAGGTAGCTAAACTCTTGAGACCCCCCACTCCCTAGTTGTTTAGGACATTTTTTCTTCTCTCCCTTTTCAATACAATGTATTTGGTATTTATTTATGCAGTTGTATAGTTTATTTAGCAATTTGAAAGCCCTTTTTTTTGGATTCTTGCTTAGGATATACAAGGGCATACTAAGGTGATCTCACCACCATTTCTGATCAAGTTTTTAAATGGATATTCTTTTATTTGGCAATATAGAAATATGATTTTTCCCCTAATTGTGTGCCTCAAAATGAACATTGTTATATGTTTTACATACATGCTTTTATAGAATAAGTGCCTAAGTTGTTGCTAATATGAAATCTAAGTGGAGGTTGTGCAAATTTTTCTAATTGAATGAGCATTGTACAACTCAAAATGAAGGCTACACAACCCAGTTTGAGGGTTATATAGCCTTGGTCAGGGGCTGCACAACCCATGGGTCTGGCCTTTTACTATAAAAGCCCACTTTAAGTCCTCTCTCTTCGTTTGGCTTCTTCCATTCTTCCAATAATGGCTAGAAATTTTCTATGATCTCTCCCCCCTTAAGTTTGGTTTGATATAGCATGGGTGGGTCTTTATACTCTAGCTACCATTCTGATGTTCGTCATGACTTTCATTTTTTATTAGTAGTTTGTGACCTATGGGACTCCACCACTCATACTTTCCACTTTAGAGATATAAAGATTTGTCCTTTACCAGAGGAATTCAGTGCCATTCTCGATTGTAGTGTTATAGTTGTAGATCATATTGCACTTCCCCATCTAGGTTATCCATATGTCAGGAAGATAATAGAGCTGATTGACTAGCGATATGAGGATGTCCTCCGACACACATTAGGTGAGGAACCACTTTAATTGATTATCCATAAGCAAATAACACCCATTAAAAGGTCTCCATACCTGTTATTGAGGCATCGCCCATGATTAACTTCAAGCGAATGCCTGGTTGGCAAAAGCAAGTTTTAGCTTCAATGGTCATTGGCATCAATGAAATGCCCATTAGAACTAGCAGTTAGAGAAAGGTTGGCTCTATAATCCTCCTTTGACTTTTTAATTGCCTATTTTATTTGTCTTCAATGACCATTAGATATAAACAATGATTGTTGTTTATGATCTCAATGCCTAAAATAAGAACAATGCCTATTATTGACTTTCCAAAAAGCATGAACTTAGTCCTCTATACATGAAAGCTTTAATGACTATTGGAAAAATTCATAATGCCTATTGGATATACCTTTAACGCATGTTGAAAGTTGAATGTGCCTCATTCAAGGGTCCAAAAGTTTTAGGTCAAACTAGAAAGTTTCTCTAATATCTATTGTGCAAGCCCAATGCTCGTTTCATGTTTTATAGAGTGTCACTCAATCTAAGGTAATTTGTCCAACACTAGTTGTGAAAGTGTAATGCATATTGTGAAAACATTGTGAGGTTCAATGTGCATAGTTATGTATGAGTAGTTGTCCAATGCCAATTAAGAATATGGGCAAAGCTTGTTGACAAATTTAGAGAGCTTTAGTCATGCTAGAGTGTTTCTCCAACACCTGTTGTGGAATTTCAATGCCCATTATAAGGTCAACAATGTTTATTGGAAGTTGGCAACACTCGTTAGAATAATAAGCTGAGTTTGCCTTGATCTTCACTCTCTAATACTTTACGTTTTCAATCACAATTCCTTTTCCAATCATCATAGTCTAAAGAATTATTGTTCCTGTAAGATCTAGCATAAATAACATAGACAAAGGTTAGCTCTTTAACTTGTTTGTAATCATTAAAACAATACTTGGAACCTTGAGGTTTAATATTCTCCCCCCTTTTTGATGATGACAATTTTTTAAAAAATAATAAAGGCATATATATTAAATGATCAAATTATAACTCCCCTTAATCTGTTAAGCATTAAGTTAACATGTTTCACTTCTCCATTTTTTAGTGATCAAATATTTTTTACATTTTTTTTCACATTTTTCTTCAATTTTTTATTTCTCTCCCCTTAAGTCTCTTATTTGTCTTCCCCTTTGCCATTATAGAAAAGAAGTAAGGTTAAGATCACTAAAGAGAACATATATATAAACCATATTTTCATTACAAAAGAAAGTAAATAAATAACATTTCATTACAAAAGAGATGTTGTCCTTCATTGGCTATGTTTGAAAAACAAAAAACAAAACAAAATGTAATAGGAAAATTATGCTGATGAATCATGAGGAGGGTGGTTTTGGAAGGAGAGTTAGGGGTTTGGTCTTGAGGTTCTAAAGGTGTATTTGACTCTTTAGGGTCATATGTTACAGTAGACTCTTTTGGCTCATTTCATGGATCTAGCACCTTGGGGTTCTTAAGGAATGTCAAATGGAACTATTTGCTACTCTTGAACACTTAAACTTTTAGGTTATAGATTCAACACTTCCATAATCCAATTTATGGTTTGGGATATATCCTTCAACTATAGCTTGTGCTAGATCACCTTTTGGTGAAGAGAAATGAAGGATGTTTCAACTATTCTAATAGCAATAGTGAGGACTTCTTCTTCTTGAGGATAACTTCTTTCTTCAGGCATAAGCCTTATGTTGTCCCTTGGCACCATATAAAGAGGATGGTTGAATAGGTTAATGACAAGTATTATAAATTTAAATTAAGTGAAAAAAAATAAAGAATCAAGACACAAGAATTGTAAAGGCTCGACACAACTGACCTACATCCTCTCCTCTAGTATCTCTACTAAAGCCTTCACTATCTTGATAGCTCAAGATGCTATCAACTACCTTTACAGAAGTAAGTGTCTAGGCACTTACCAAGCCTTTGCAAGTGTTAGATTTCTTAGCTTTATAAACCTCTAACAAGTAGATCTCAAAGACTATTAACCTTAACCTAAAGTAGTTTCTAGGTACTACCTTAAATCTTTCACAATATCTAGGTTTTAAGGTTTCCTAACCTAAGGTTTCCTCAAGCTAAATACAACATTTTAGGAAGAAGAAAGAAAAAAACTTTCACACTCAAGCAATAGAGACACTTAAGCACTTCATACAAGTTATGCTTGATGAGGTTGAGAATGTAAAGAGAATTTTTGGAAAGCTTATACTTTAAACTCTATTTTGAAGATAACTTATTGCAATTTTTGAATAATCAACTTTGTTTGATTGATAAATCACTCTTTGTTTACCTTTTTTTTATTGAGAAAAACTTTCATAATAGAATATTCACTTAATGGAACAATTTTTTATGTATTTCTATTAAGAACAAGTCCTTTTATACCATGAACAAATAACTGATCGTTAGAAAGAAAGCTTTCACTTCACATTATACCTATAGTAAGTAACATCCATTAAGACATCCCCATGCCCATTGTTAAAGCATCAACCACTATTGATTTCATACACATGGGTGGTTGTTAAGCAAAATACACTTTCAATGGTCATTGGTTCTAATGAAATGCTCGTTGGGACATGATTTAAGGCTCCACCTTTAACTTTAACAAAAGGTTAATTCATTTTTTCTTCAATGACTATTGGATAAAAATAATGGTTGTTACTTTTGAACTTCAATGCTTATTAGAGAAAGGTCAACATCTGTTGTCAATTCATATAAAATATGAACTTGATGCTTTATTTTTCAAGATCTATACAAGTCCTTCATTGGTTGTTGGATGGTTTCCAACGCCTGTTGGCAGCAACTTCAATGCTTGTTAAGATATGAAAGCCACTCATTGAGGGGTCTAGAGCTTAAAGCTCAAACTATAACATTTGTCCAATGCTTATTGGTAAATTTCAAATGCCCATTAAATGTGTTCAACACCTGTTAGGATATTGAGCGTGCCTCATTGGGAGGTTCAGAGTTTTTGGCTTAATTTTAAGAGCTTTCTAATGCCTATTAAGATAGACCAATGCCCATTTTAGTTTCTAGATAGTTTTGGTCAGTCTAAGGCATTTTTCCAACACCGATTACAAAAGTGCAACAGCTGTTTGAGGGGAATATCAACATTCATTACAAAAATACAATGTCTGTTACGAAGTTTGATGTGCAAGGCCATGTTAAAGCAATTGTCCAATACCTATTGGGAATATGGGCAATGCCTATTGGAAGTTCCAGAAGGCTATACTTAAGTTGAGGTGTTTTGCTAATGCTATTGGATGAAGACAACATTCGTTGGTCTATCAAACTGAGTTTGCCTTGTACTTCACTCTTTAACATTTTGAGTTTTTAACAAACTACCTTCTCTAATCATCATGGTCCAAAAAAAATAATATACCTCCAAGTTTTAATACGAATAACATAGATAAGGATTAATTCTTTGACATGTTTGTAATCATCAAAATAAGACTTGAAACCTTGAGGTTCAACATTTTCAACCTTTTTGATGATGTCAAGTAGTCTAACAAAAGAAATAATGATATATATATATATATATATATATATATATATATATATATATATATATATATATATATTTATCGGTGTATTTAATATGTAAACACCCGAATAATATT
>CATIWR010252286.1:0-16145 GCA_949677035.1 Omphalea diandra
CCCCCCCCCCCCCCCCCCCCCCCCCCCCCCCCCCCCCCCCCCCCCCCCCCCCCCCCCCCCCCCCCCCCCCCCCCCCCCCCCCCCCCCCCCCCCCCCCCCCCCCCGCCCCCCCCCCCCCCCCCCCCCCCCCCCCCCCCCCCCCCCGTGTTGATGATAACAATAGAGTATATCATGTTGTCTGTCTCTTATAGCGGTCATTTGATTTAGCATTTATTAATGGGGTTAACAATTGAGCATATAAATACTTAAAATAAACATTTGGTAAATGCCAATATTCAGTATTTAAATTTAAAAACTGAAATTTAGTTTTTAAAAAATATGACTAATTGTTGAAATTAATTTTTCTAGTATTTGAAACATAAAAGCTTACCTATAATTTGTTTTGTCAATATTAATCTCATATTTATCACTATACCAATTTATATTTCACATAAAATTAATTAGAATATAAAATATTTTTTTGCTATTTATAATTGATAAGGATTATTTTAGTATATATTTTTATATTAGACATTAGGAGTTTCCTTATTTTTATAGTGTTTTTTAGAATAAGTTAATTTTTTGTATCTTTTATGTTTGTGCAAAAAATTTATGAAAAATGAGCTAAATTGCAGTTCTCAACAGTGTTACATGAGTTATTGAGTGGCTCATGCATAAAATCATATAGAGATATAAAGTTGACCAGTCAGCGGAGCAGAATCGCGTAAGTAGTTAACTATATAGGTTGTTGCATGGTCATACATTAGGCATGCAAAACGTCAAATCCATACGTGAAAAACGCAAATAGACTGCATTTTTAAGATAATAAAGACCAAATCTAGATAGAGATTCTTGAGCAAAAAAAGAACAAATTTTTAGGAGATAAAAGTGGATCCAATATCTACACTAAATAAAAAAGAAGATTTTGAGAAGACTAAAAATGATTCTCTTTTAGGATTTTCATTGTTTTTTGTTTAGTAAGATTTTTCTTTGGAAATTTTTCTACTCAATTCAACGGATTTTTTCTTCTTTGTTTCTTTTTTATTTTTTCTTTCAGGATGAACTAATTTTTCAATTCTAGATATTAGGGTGAAAGCCCAATATTATTTCTTGAATCTATGAAATATTTTTGTTTCAATTGTGTTGGGTGTCTTGATTTAATATGTTTAAGCTTAATTGATATTGTACGTATGAATGACCACTTATATGCAATGTTTGAGATTTTAGATGATGAAGCGAGTGTGGAAGTCTAGGGTTAACTAGGAGATTGAGACCACAAGAGTAGACTCAACTTCTAGAGATATTCAAAAATTATTCATAAAGGTTAAAACATTGTTATTGGATTTTGTGACCACGAAAGCATGCATAATTTCAGTAATAATATACTCAATTTTGCTCGAGAGAGATTATTGGGTAAACTAGAAAAATCCACCTTCAAGCACAACTCAATTTCAATTGAAATATTCTCTAAATATATTTATGGAATGATATTGTGGTGTGCTGGAATTCTCTAAAAATCATTATCATATATAGCTTATTTCCATTTAATTTCAGTTTTATTTAATTATTTTTGCAATTTTAGTTTTTGTTTATTATTCTCTTATTATTTCGAATGCTAAATAATAGGAAAATTAAAACTTTATTGGTATTTGTGTAAAACAATCCTTGTGGGAATGATATATACTCTTCATTATATTACTTGAAGCAATTTGTGCACTTGCAAGAGTTTTACACGCAACAAGTTTTTGGAGCCGTTGTCAGGATTTGTTTTTCATAATATCAATTTCACTTAAGATTTCTATTAATCCAGTATTTAAATTTTGTATTTTTAATAATTTGTGTCTAATTGTGGTTTATTCTTTTGATAGGTGAAGCTCTTGGTGTATGCGACATTCAAAAACTCTTGAATTATTTAAATTTGATCTTGAAATCAAATGCATGTTTCACATTCGAAGGCGAATCCAAAAATAGAAAAGGAGTTTACTTACAAATACAATGGTTGATGAAAGAAGACAGAGTTTATGAGAATTTGCCATGTTACAGATCTAAGAAACTCAGTCTCGCATTGCGAAATTCATCATTGCAGCCAATAATCTTGAATTTAAACCAACAATTATCCAAATGGTGTAACAAAATACTTTTGGGGTGAAGATACAAAGGATCTAAATGCTTATATCACTAATTTTTTGTCAATATGTGCAACCTTCAAGATTAATGAGACAACAAATGATGCAATCCAATTATGATTATTTCCCTTCTCCTTAAGAGATAAAGCTAAAAGGTGGTTGACTTTTATGGCACCTAACTCATTTGAAAAGATCTCTCTAAAGCTTTCTTAGTAAATATTTTCCATCGGGTAAGACTACACAATTGGGGCAAGCAATTGAAAGCTTTGCCAGAACCAGGTGAGACATTATATGAAGCATGAGAGACATTTAAGGAGTTACAAAGAAGGTGTCCACATCATGGCCTACCGAAATGGTTAATTGTCCAAACCATCTACAACGGGCTTAACCATTCGGTACACATTATTATTGATGTCGCAATAGGAGGTACATTCATGGGAAAATCAATCGATGAAGCATATGCATTGTTGGAAGAGATAGCCTCAAACAATTATCAATGGGCAAGCAAAAAGGGGATCAACAAAAGGGTTGTGGGTTTTCATGGCATTGATGCCTATACTATGTTAAATGCCAAGATGGATGCTTTTGTAAAGAAGTTTGAAAATGTGAGTATACATGTTATCAATACCACACCACTAACTTGTAAATGGTGTGGAGGAGCATATATGGGAACCAAATGCCAATTAGGGAGTCTGTTTGCTCAAAATTTTATCGAGCATATGCAATATGTTTCCAACTTTAATAGGCAGCCCAACAATACATATTTCAATAACTATAATCCTAAGTGGAGGAATCATCCTAACTTTTTATGGAGTAATTAAGCCACTCAGGCTAAACCTTTTCATCTTGCCCAACCGAATCAAAAAGAAGAGAAGCAATCATGGGATATGCAAAAATTCTTGATTGAGAAGTTTAAGAAGGTAGAGACAAAGCTAGACAAGATTAATAAGTTTGAATTGAAGGCAAACCAAATGGAGCAACACAATTGACATTTGGAGATGCAAATTGGGTAATTGGTTAACACTATCAATGAAAGAATGCAAGGCACACTCCTTAAAGACTAAAATAAATCCAAGGGAGTAATGTTAGGCAATTATTTTGAGAAGTGGCATGGAGATACCTAACCCCTCATATGAGCACAAACATGAAAGTGATAAAAACAACCTCAAAAATGCTGAAAAATTCTAAAATTTAAGTCCAAGAGAGTTATATAGCAAGCCTAAATTTCAACCCAGACGAGAAAGATAATGTGGAGGAAGCTCAAGAGGAAGAAGAAAGTAAGCCTACACCAACATAACCTTATATTCCACCTATTCATTTTTCTCAACCGCTGCAAAAACACAAATTAGACAAGCAATATACTAAGTTCTTAGAGATATTCAAGCAACTTCGTGTCAATATTCCATTTATTGAGGTTTTAACATAAAATCCAAAATATGTAAAATTTCTCAAATAAATTTTATCTAATAATAAGAAGTTTGAGGAATGTGAGACCAAAACTCTCTCTGAGGAATTTAACACCATAATCAAAAACAAATTTCTACCAAAGCTTAAAGATATACAAAGTTCCTCTATTCCTTGCCAAATTTCTCATTACAAATTTGATAGTGCACTATGTGATTTAGGTGCTAGTATTAGTTTCATGAATCTTTCTATTTGCAAGAAATTAAAGCTTAGCGAGATCTAACCAACTACAATGACATTGTCATTAGTGAATCACTCTATTAGATACTTGGTTGGAGTGGTGGAGAATGTTCTCATGTAAGTAGGAAAATTCATGATACTAGTAGATTTCAATGTGCTCGATATAGATGCAGATGTGGAGATGCCATTAATCATTGTAAGACTAATCTTAGCAACTGCGAGAGCCATAATTGATGTGAAGAATGGTAAACTCACGCTAAACATGATGGGAGAATCAATTGAGTTCAATGTTTTTAAAGTAATAAAATGACCTTCATCCATTGAAGATTGTAATAGGGTGGAAGTAGTTCATGAGCTAGTTCAAAAGGTTTCTCAGTAGGAAAATCTTAAGGATCCATTAAAAGCTTACATGGTTCAAAGGGTATCACCATTGCATAAGGACTATGAAAATACGACCCATTTTTAGAAGCAACCCTTCCATTGAAAGTTTATAGGCTTGAGAATTTGGGACAAGCTAAACCTTCCCTCTTAATAAAAAAAAAAAACCTCTAGTTCTAAAGCCAAAACCTCATCCTCTTCATTTCATATCTACATTCCAAGGTGATGCTTATGAAAACGCCCAGATATATAAGAGGAAAGATAAGTTATGGCATGCTAAGCAATTTCACAAGCCCTCACTTTAAGTTAGACAACAAGTGGTGCAAGATTTTCCATATTGATCTATAAAGTTGCATGAAGATGGTACTAAAATGTTCAAAATGAATGGCCAATATTTAAAGCCATCTTTTATGTTACGATGCATTATAAAATGGAGAAATTCTTCTGTTAGCCCTAGTGCACCAAGAAGGGGGTTGAATTAGTGGGAGAACAAAAAATTTATAGGGAAGGTGAGGAGTTTAAAGAATTGAGAAAAGGTAGAGAGAAAGAACACAAGGTATTTATAGTGGTTCGAGTGTTAACAAATTCTATGTCCACTCTCCAATTCTTCATAATTAGGTATTTCACTCAACTTAAAATGATGTTTCCAAGCTCACACCAAACTTGTATAATGTGTTTTATGGCTCACACACAACCCTATACTTTATGTTTCAAGGCTCACACAAAACCTCACTCAAGTGTTTTACACAGACTCATACTTTAACCTAATATAAAAGTTTTGAAGACTAGGCTAACTCTCAACCCAATTACAATGGTATTTAATGCTTACACCAAACAATCAAGAACTCATAATCAAAGAATTAAGAAGTTATGAAGCAAATTTGCAAGAGTTTGGCTATAATAGATGAA
The DNA here is from genome assembly GCA_949677035.1 of Omphalea diandra. Classification (NCBI taxonomy): domain Eukaryota; kingdom Viridiplantae; phylum Streptophyta; class Magnoliopsida; order Malpighiales; family Euphorbiaceae; genus Omphalea; species Omphalea diandra. Next base: position 5,037 of record CATIWR010252286.1, read on the forward strand.
ATTCTCTTACATTCATGTATATTTGGTGGAGTATTTATAGGTAATAACCACTAAAGAGATGTTACTCAAAAACTATGCCTAAATCTCCAAGGTAAGCTAGGCAAATTTTGCATTAAATTATTATCAGACTGAAGTCACGATCGTGACTGATATTTCATGATCACGATTTTTCAATTTGTACTGGGAAAATTGAAATCGCAATAAAGAACCTCGTCTTGTGTCTAACAGCTAGTCCTTGGGTCCTTCTACCATTTGTGCTCTGTGCAATATAGTCGTTATGTTTGATTAACCAACCAAAAGTCGCGGTCATGATTGAGATCCTTCTTGGGCGTGATAAGGACCACAAATTCTTCTGTTTAGTGAGGAGAAACCATTTTTTAGGTCGCGATTACGACAGGTGTTTCACTCTCGTGAATTTTGATATTCCAATAGTTGCCTTGGACACTTGGCATGATATGGTTGTAGACTTAGTTCCTTCCTTTCAGCTATGAAATTTGCAGTCATGACCCCGAACGCGAACACCACTGCAAATCTCTTTGTGTGTCTTCCAAGTTTCCTTTAGTTGGATTGCAGTTGTGATTTTCTTTATAAATTATTATGGCCTAACTTCATCCATCTTTATTGCAAGGCCGTAGTCGTAAATTAAATAATCTTGACCTTGTTACTCAAAGCTAGAGATTTAGACTTTCATCCAACTTTCAATGAAAACCTAACTTGAAAACTATAAAAATAACACTTAAATAAGACATTAGTACTTATCAATCTTCATTGTCAAGATCAAAAGAGGTCTTTGACTTAGGTTTGACCAATCTAGTTCAACATTTTCTCTTATATTTAGCTTTAAGCTGAGAATTTATGGAAAAAAGTCAAGCTAATGACTTTAAACAAGCAGTTGTTAGAAGGCAATCTAATGGTTTAATTTATTTCAATCAATTTAGTTTGTTTGTTTCAAATTCTACATGTTATTTTTTTTATTTTTAGTATTTAGTCATTTTAGTGTTTAAATTCTTAGAAATTCAGTAGTTTTTACTAGTTTAATTCCTAGTCAGAATGTCATTTTTGTGTTTATTAAAGTTAATTTAGCTAATTGTAGGTTAAAAGGGGAGAACTAATCATAAGGAAGTTAGTTTGATGCAATTATGGAGAAGGGAAACATGATTGATCAACGATAAGGGAGAAAGGTAAATAACAAAGTTACAGTAGATTTGCATAGGCCATGTGATAGCCTACGCAAAACACACAGAGGTGAAAGTTGGGTAAATGAGATGAAGGTCCAACAAAAAGGAATTGGGTTTTAAATTGATAAAATGATCTTAAATTGGTGGAATGGCCTGCTAATTATTCTAGGCAAACATCATTTTAGTGGAGGTTGGGCCATTAGGTCTTTTTAATAGAAGATAGGAGTAGGGCTTTTATTCATGGGCCTAAAGTTAAAATAATAAATGTTAGCCTTTGAGCACCAAAAATGGGTTTAAATTTATGGAAAATTTAAAATTTGAAGGGAAGGATTTGATGAGATAGAAATAAAAGATGTAGGAGAAGAGTTAAAGACATAAGATTTTATAGTGGTTCGGGTGTGAACAAATCCTACGTCCACTCCCTAATACTTCTAATTGGGTATTCTACTATCACTAAATGGTGTTTTTAAGCTCACACTAAACTTCTACATAATGTGTTTTATGGCTCACACATAATCTTACAATTTGTGTTTCAAGGCCCACACACAAACTCTCAAGTGTTTTCCCAAAGGCTCACACTTAACCTATACAAGAGTTTTACAATTAGGCTAACTCTCAAAATTGAAAGCTCTAGTGTTTAATGCTCACACCCAACAATAACAAATCACCTACAAGAATTAAAGGTTAAGAAACAAAATTGTAAGAGTTTGACTAGATTAAATGCTATTCTCTTGCATTCAAGTCCATTTGGTGGGGTATTTATAGGCAACAACCACCAAAGAGACATTGCAAATAAACTGTCTAAATCTTTAAGTTGTGCTAGTTAGATCTTGCGTTAAATGTCTATCAGATAAATTTTATGGTCGTGATTGGTCATTCAAAGTCGCGATTTCTCTTATTGCACTAAAATTGCTAAAATCATAGTTAAGAATCTTGTTTGTATCTAACGGCTAGTCCACATGGCACACCACCATTGGTCTTCTAAGAAAAATAATCGTTATGTTCTTCGAGCTAAACAAAAGTGACGGTTGTGATTTATTTTCTTCTTTGACTTAATGGCCATCGCAAATCCTTTTGTTCGATAAGGAGATGTTGCTCCATAAAGTCGCGTCTCAACTAATATTTCACCCTTATGAATTTTGATATACTAATGGTTCTTTAAGACACTTAACATTCTCTAGTTGAGGAGTTGATTCCCTCCAAGAAAATGCAAAAGTAATGGTCACAAAGAAGGACGTGGCTTTCATCATGAATTCTTCTGTTTCAACTTCATGAACTTCTTTGCTAAATTGCAATTGTGATTTCCTCCGTGAAACCATTTACCTCAACTTCATCCATTCTAGTTATAAGATAGCATTCATGAATTTGAAGTTCACCACTATGAATTAAAATACCTTTCACAATACTTGAGACTTAGACTCTCATTCAACTTTCAATGGAAACCTATCTAAAAATCTATGAAATCAACACTTAAAGTTAATGTTAGAAGATATCAATCCACATTGTCAAGATCAAAAAAGATTTTTAACTTAGGTTTGACCAACCTAGTCCAATGATCTCCCCCTTTTTTATTTTGACAACTTAGATTGATTTTGTAAGGGATAAAGAATGCATAAGTGTGAAGTTGAGATGGTTGTCTATGTTTAACAATATAAACTTAAAAAGATATCAGCTTAACTTGAAGTCCAATTAAACTAATTGAAATTGCCCCCCCTCAAATTATACTCCTTTTTAATTTAACATGCAAGTTCGCTCTCCCCCTTTGTTAAGATAAAAAAGAGAGGACAATTCAATTATGGGGATAAGTATAAAGTTATACAAATAAAGAATATTAAGAACAACCATAGGGGGAACAAAAAATTCAATTTTTATTAATATCAACCATATACAAAGCAAAGACAAACATTACAAAAAAAAAAAAACTTATTGGATCACATACTTAGGCCAAAGGCAAAAAGAACATAAACAAAAAAAGAATTACAAGCCTAAGTAAGAAAAACTAGAGGCATCATCACTATCTCTAACTTCTTCACCTCCCCCTGTTTGTGCCTTATCTCCTTCTTCTTGATTCTCTTCTTCTAGTGGGGTATCTTCAAATTCTTCAAAATTAGGAAGATGACAAGGTGTTACACCCACCTTCTATTATAGATCCACTAAGTCACTATGATGATAAGCAATAAGAAGAAATCTTCTCTTAATCATCATCATCACCTTGTTTAGCTTCTTATTCATGGAAGAGAGAGAGATGGAAGGAGATTTTGGTTTAGCTTTAGGCTTAAGAGATTGAATGGGTTAGGCACCTTTTTTTTTCATAAGCCTTTTTCTCTTTAAAGCATGAATTGTTTCTTGCTCATTTTCCCTAAAAGGCCCCAAGGTATATACATAGGTATCAAGATCGATTGCCTTGGCATTAATCAAATAGGGCAAGTCAAGGAAGTTTTGAGAGGGTAAGTATTTTTTGGTGAGGAATTTCTCATTTTCCTCATTTACGGCTCTCACAAACCTTTATATGGTTATGACATGAGAAAAGAGGAGAAATTGGCTTTTAAGCTTTATACTCATATGAATCAATTGATCCACAAGGTATCTATTTATTTGAATTGACTTATTTTTGGTTAAGGCATAAGAGAAATTATAGGTCTTTCTGGGAAACTTTTTCCTTCCCATTACCCTTAGCATTGATAGAGAAGGTTATGATTAGATGAAGAAGCCAATAGATGAGGGTCTTGATATATTTGGCTAGAGAGGTTTTAGGGTTATGCCTGGTTTCAATAGAAATCTTTGACCAAAATTTTGAATAGATTATATTAAGAGTAGAGATAATAAAAAGAACATTATTTCCTACTTAAAGGTTAAAAAGAAAAGAAAGTTAGGCAAAGGTTATGAAATAGGGGTCTCCAAAAGCCTTAAATACTAACCCATACACATCTGCTTTTGATTCAGCCCTCTTACTTAAGGTGACAGTGCACATGAATTCCTTGACAATCTCTTCATACCCTAGTTTATCCTAGAATATGAATTCATTCTAAACTAGGTTAGAGAGAAAGACATGAATTTCTTCCTTGATTCCAAAAGATTCAAAGAGAAAGGTGGAAGGGATTTGATTGACTTGGATGATTTTGTTGGGATTGGCTTCGAACCTTTCTTTTTCTTCCTTAGTTATCCCTTTCATAAGGTTAAAGGAAGAAGTGCCTTGAGGTTGGGGAATGCCCTTCCCCTTCTCTACTCTGGTTAGTTTCTTATGTACTATAAAGGTTGATGTCGAGAGAGTTTTAAAGAATTAAGAAGGAAAGATGAATGATTAGATGAAGAGAAAAGGCAAAAGTGGAATAGAGGAGTGTTAAGATGGCTTAAATAGGTAGAAAAATGATAAAAAAAAAAATGGTAACAAAATGGTAAGAAATGCATTAAACGAGAAGTAGACACAAAATGATAGTCAAATCAATTAATGTTTGTCAGTTGCCAAAATTTAAGGTCGTTATTAGCTGGTTATGATTGCTAATTATGAATTTTGTGAGTAACAGATAAGATTTCCTTAAAATTAACGATCAACAAATTTGAACTTTGAAAAAATTTGTAATGGCGATCTAAAATCACAATAATGAATTGAGGGAAGACAAGAATTTTGAGGAGTACCTGTAAATAACAACTGTGAAATATAAGGCAAAATAAAAAACAAAGAGAAATAAGAATTGGCCTTTTTAGATGTGATCACTTTAATGTACTGATGATTAATTCAAGCAAATTGACATAGAAGAGCGTAATTGCATAATAAATTAACACATCCAAAGCATTCAACATACATAACTATCAAACATATCATCCAATGAATCGAAATTAACAAACATAATGAAGAATATGAAGTGAGACCAATTTTCACCCTAAGGAGTTTTCATCTAACATCCTTGGTTCCCTATTGATGAAGTTCAACATTTCTTCATTAAGGAGTTTAGTGAAAATGTCTGCAAGTTAGTGATTGTTGTCAATAAATTCTAACACCACATTACCATTTTGGACATAATCTTTAAGAAAATGATGTTTAATGTCAATATGCTTACTTTTTGAATGTTGCATGGGATTTTTTGAAAGATTTGTTGCACTTATGTTGTCACATTTGATAGGAATGTGATCAACATCTTTGCCATAATTCTTGAGTTATTATTTCATCCAAAGAACTTGGGTGCAACAATAACTTATTGCCATATATTCTGCTTCGGTGGTGGATAAGGCAACCAAAACTAATTTTTTGATAAACCAAGAGAATAAACAATCATCTATGAATTGACAAGTTTTAAAAGTGCTCTTTTTATCTAATAATGGCATAATTCACATTCGAATATCCAATAAGACAACAAGATGAATTCTTAGGATACCACAATCCTAAATGTAATGTGCCATGTAAATATTTAAGAATCCTTTTGACAATAATTAAATGTGATTCCTTGGGGTAAGATTGGAACCTATAACATATGCAAACACAAAACATGATGTCAGGTCTAGATGCGGCAAGGTAGAGGAGAGAGCTAATCATACCTTTATAGCTCTTTTCATCAATTGGCTTACCTGATTCGTCTTTATCAAGCTTGATAGTTGCACTTAATAGAGTTTTTGCTACTTTACATCCTTCCATCCCAAACCTTTTGAGTAGATCCTTTATGTACTTGGTTTGGTTAATGAAGGTGCCCTTTTGGTTAACTTGTTTTGAAGACCAAGGAAAAACTTGAGCTCACCCATCATGCTCATCTCAAATTCCCTAATCGTACACTTAGCAAAATCTTCACAAAGAGATTCATTAGTAGCACTAAATATAATATCATACACATATATTTGTATAATGAGTGTATCTTTGTTGTGCCTTTGACAAATAAAGTTGTATCAACCTTATGCCTTTGACAAATAAAGTTGTATCAACCTTACCTTTTTCAAAATCAGTTTTAAAAGAAATGAACTAAGCTTTTCATACTAAGCTCTTAGAGCTTGTTTCAAACCATACAAGGCTTTAGTTAATTTGAAAACATGATTTGAAAAAACATGAGATTCAAAACAAGGAGGTTGTTCAACATAAACTTCCTCCTTAATAAGACCATTCAAAAATGCACTCTTCACATCCATTTGAAAAGTTTAAAATTCATGTGACATACAAACGCTAAAAGAATCCTAATAGCCTTTAATCTTACTACAAAGGTAATAGCCTTTAATCTTACTACAAAGGTAAAGGTTTCATCATAATCAATGCCTTCCCCTTGGTTGTAACCCTTTACAACCAATCAGATTTATTCCTAGTAATGAAACCTTATTCATCTAACTTATTCTTAAACACCTATTTGCAACCCATAATAGGATATTCCTTAGCTTAGGAACAAATTCCCAAACTTTATTTCTCTTAAATTTGTTGAGTTCCTCTTGTATAAAAATCACCTAACTCTCATCACAAAAACCTCATCAACAGATTTTGGCTCAAATTAAGAAATAGGTGCAAGATTATTATCTAAAGCATGAAGTTGAGATCTAATACTTACTCCCTTGAGTGTCTCACTAATAATAAGATCCTTTGGGTGATGTTTGGAGAAGCTCTAATCCTTGGAAAGTTATTGAGCTGGGTTTTCTACTTATTATGGTTAAGATTCCTCACCTTCTTATGATGACTTGTTATCTTAAAGATCAATCCCCATTTCTTTTAGAGTTGAATCAAGCTCTAACTTCTCAAAGTCACCTGCAAAATTATCAACTAGAGAATATTTCTCAAGATCAAGTTTACTAGATTGATCAAACATAATGTTCATTGACTCTTCAACTACTATAAAACTGTTATTGAATACCCTTCAAGCTTTACTAGAGATGGAATAGCCTAGAAAAATGCCTTCATTTATTTTTGAATCAAAATTTTCAAGGTTGTCCTTGATATTAATAATGTAGCATTTGCACCTGAAAACTCTAAGGTATGATAGCTTAGGTTTTCTACTATTTCATAGCTCATAAGAAATTTTATTTAGAATGGGTCTTTGAAAACACAATTGGCAATATAACAAGAAGTATTGATAGCTTCAGCCTAAAAGGAATTAGGCAAAGAATATTCATCGAGCATGGTTCTAGCCATCTTTACTAATTTCCTATTTTTACTCTCTATAACACCATTTTGTTGTAGTATTCTAGGAATAGAAAAATTATGAGAAATCTCATTCTCTAAGTAATAAGTTTCAAAAGATTTATTTTGAAATTCCTTTTTGTGGTCACTTCTTATAGAAGAAATGAAGTAACCTCTTTCATTTTGACTCTTTTTACAGAACTTCTGAAAGCATCAAAAGTGTCATTCTTATGAGTAAGAAAGGAGACCCAAGTAAACCTAGAGTAATCATCAACTAGGATAAATGCATAGTACTTTCCACCTAGATTAGCATTCATAGGAGGTCCAATTAGGTCCATATGGATAAGTTGAAGAGGTCTATAAGTACTTACAACATTCTTTGCTTTGAAGGAAGTTTGGTGTTGCTTCTTCATTTGGCAAGATCCACATGTCATGTCCTTAGAGAATTTTAGCTTGGGAAGACCTTCTACTAGCTTTCCTTTACATAGACTTTATAAGAGCTCTATGCTAGCATGACTAAGTCTTTTATGTCAAAGCTAATTTTTATTACTAAGAGACACAAGACACTTGAAGGATTGGTTAGCCAAATTGTCTAAGTAAATAAAGTAGGTATTGCCTCTCCTTTCACCTTTAAAGACTACTTTCTTATCCATCAAAGTGGTAACCTAACATTCTCTAGGATCAAAGGTGACTTTATTACCTTTGTCACATAATTGACTTATAATTAATAAATTATATAGCAAACCTTGAACTAAAAGAACATTGTCAATAAGTGAACAACCATTTTTACAAATTATTCCAATGCCAATTACCTTATCCTTGGCATTGTTCCCAAATGTGACATTGTCGCCTTTCTTTTCTTTTATGGTTATGAATAGCTTCTTATTTCATGTCATGTGCTTTGAGCACCCATTATCCATATGCTAATCATTATCTTCATTAGTGGTTGTCAAACATTCTTGCAAACACAAATAAATTATCTTTGTTTAGCATACTTGGGTCTTTTGGGTTTAGATCTTGAAAGGTCCTCTAATTTGAGGTGAGCCTTTCTAATATAATAAAAAATGTTTATATGACCAAACTTCATACAATAATTGTCAGACTAGGGTAGTTAACCTAAGTCTTGGACCTCTTTTGATCTTGACAAAGGAAATTGATCATGTCTAATATTTCAAATTAGTGTTATTTTGCAGCCTTTAGGTTTTATCTAAAGTTAGAAGTTAGATGAAGCTCGAAATTCCTCAAGTATGAAAAATGACTTCTAAATCGCGATCGCTACTTTGTATTTGCGAATGCGATATGTGAAGAAGCATTGCTAGAAAGCAAACAGGCAAAATCGTGGAGCCATTCTCAGCTGCGATTCATCCAAATGATAGAGTCCAAAATTGATAGATGAAATCGAGGTGTGTGTCACGCCTTAGTCTCGATAGTGAATTTCAAAGTAACTTAAAAGGGAAGCAAGTCTACAAGCACAACATGATAAGTGTCTCAACAGACCGTTGGAAGTCAAATTTTGCGAAAGCATCTTATTGGCAGTGACCGCGAATAGTGAAGAAGAAGATAACCATTTTTGGCAGACGAATTTGCGTCATGTGTTGTGTCCTGTACAAGAAAGCTCGCAACCGTGACTTCTTAAAGTAGGTAAAAAAGCAACGACTATATTTTCCTGGTGAACTAATAAGAAGCTGCCATGTGGACTAGCCTTTAGACATAAACAGGATTTTCCTTTAGAAATTTTGATTTTGCGACCGTTAATGAGTAGTAGCAACCGCTAATTGTGACTGTCAAGCATTTAATGCAGAATCTGTCAAGCATGTCTCAAAGATTTGATAAGCTATGATCTGCAACGTCTCTTTGGTGAAGTTTGAGTATAAATACTCCACCAAACAGCCATGAAGAAGTTGCTAAGAAATTTATTACAAGTAATTAAAGCTCTTAATCTTTGCTACTCATTTTCTTCAATTTTCTTTATGAAATTGTAAGTGTTAGGTGTGAGCATTAAACACCAAGTTGTAAGGTTGTAGCGTTAGCCTGTAAAAACACTCCAAGAAAGGTTTAAGTGTAAGCCTAGTGAAACACTTGAGTGAGGTTATGTGTTAGCCTAAAAACACATTCTTGTAAGGTTGTGTGTGAGCCATCAAAACCTAAGATGTACAAGTTAGGTGTGAGCTTGAAAACACCTTGAGATAGTGAAATACCCAATTGGTAGATTAGGGAGTGGACATAGGGTCAATTATACCTGAACCACTATAAATCATTGTCTCAATTCTACTCATTCTTCTTCCTTTCTTCTTTGTCTTTTAAATTTTCATACACCAATTCAACCCCCCTTCTTGGTGCCAAGGGACAACAAGTGGTATCAGAGCAAAGTTTTCATAAATCAAACCTTCATTGGGTGAAACAAGATCCTGGCATAAGAAGCAATCTACTCACACCTAAGGCCATATTTTGATGGAATCGACTATACTCATTGAAAGTATAGGATGGAGATCTATCTTGACATAGATATGGTGGACCTTTGGGACATGGTAATCAAGGAATGGAAGCCTCATACCAGAGTTGTGGATGACAATGAAGAATTAATCCCAAGGGATGAATGGGTTAAAGCTCACCGAAAGTCAAATGGAAAGAACAAGAGGGCAATGACAATTCTCCTAAGCTCACTTTCTAAAAAAGAGATTGGGAGAGTGCAACATTGTCAAATCACACATGCCATATGGAAGACTCTAGAGAATTATCATAAAGGCACAATTCTAGTGAAGTCAAGTCATTTGGAGATGTATGTCACCAAATGGGAACTCTTCATGATGAAGGACATCGAGAACATCACGAAAATGACCAACCGGCTCTTGTCCATTATCACCAATATGAAGAAGTTTGGAAGAGCACTCACCAATTATGAGGTAAACACCAAAATCCTTAAAACTCTTCCACTTGACAAATTTAGGGAAAGGGTGTGCAATATTCAAGAGTCCAATCCAGAGATTGGAAAAGTCCCAACTAATGTGCTCATTGGCAAGCTCTTGACTCATGAGCTAACTATTCAAAAACATGAGCAAATGAAGAAGCTAAGGGGCCAAGGTGAAAAACCCGAAAAGAGAACCATAGGTCTCAAAGCTTTAATAAGAGAGAAAGAAGTGGACATCTTCTCAAGTGAAGAGGATAGTGACAAAGAAGGAGAAGAGCTAGCTATGCTCTCAAGGAGAACCAAGGAGTTGATAAGGAGAAGAAAAAAAAGAAGAGTCTTCAAGAAATCTGGCCAAAGTCCAAAAGAAAGAACAAATGATGTCACATGCTATGAATGTAGCAAACAAGGGCATATAAAGCATAAATGTCCAAAGATGAAGAAGAAGAAGAAATGGCACAAAGAAAAGAAGAAAAGCTTCTCTGCCACTTAAGATGATGACTCAAGTGAAGATGAGGAAGAAGAGGAGGCCAACATATGCTTCATGGCATTAGAGGACTCTTCACAAGAGGTAAGTACATCTTCCTACTCCAATTCTGATTATGAGGTGGATGATATAGATGAAGAGCTTTTAGAAGCTCTAACTATGAGGTGTGACAAGTATAAGTCACAAGTCAAAACCTATAGGAAGAAATGCTCCAAACTAGAAGATGAGTACAAGTCTCTAAATGAGCTTGTATATGAATTGAGAGCTTCTAATGAAGAACTTAAGAAATCTGTTGAAAAAGTATCTACATCATCTTCTTCCTTAGCCTCACTTAGAAAGGAGAATGACTCTCTTAAAGGAGAAGTCATTGAGCTTAGAAGCTCAATCTCTAAATTTCATAAAGGAAAAGAGGCTTTAGACACTCTTATTGTGTCACAAAGACCACCTTTAATTA
>CATIWR010252298.1:0-24059 GCA_949677035.1 Omphalea diandra
TGGATCTCCAAGAGAAACTAGGAGTCCTTCCTTGTCATCTTTCGGACTTCATTGAATTTGACGATACGAAAGATGGAGATGACAATGAAAACGAAGTTGAAGATGGAGATGAAGCCGAGGGAACAACACTTGCATAAGTTGAAGACACTTCTAGTGATGATGGGTCTCCTACTTTCTAGTTTAGGGATCTCTTTGTATTTTCTTTTTTCTTTATGTTTAAAAGTTTGTGATCCCATAGTTATAAATAAATAAAAGTTGTTTCTTTGCTATATTGTGCTCTTATGTGATTATTATCGAATGCTTTTTAATATTTACTTTTGCTACTTATCAATCCTTATGCATGAATTTATTCTTTCTTTATGCACCCTCTTTTGGATCTTGCCAAAGGGGGAGAGATTGCATGAATCTAAGCTTAAAGGGGAAAATATCAAAAATTATAACATAAGTTAAGGGGGAGCATCACACTTATTGGGAGCATCATACTTATTGTTTTTAAATTCACTTTGTTTGAATGGATGATATACTTAGCAAATTTTTGTCTTAAGTATTCATTGAATCATATTACACTCTAACTTCATTATTATTACTTAGGATCAATCTAGGTTGTCAAAATAAAAAAGGAGGAGGTTATTGGACTAGGGTAGTTAACCCTAAGTCTTGGACCTCTTATGATCTTGACAAAGGAGATTGATCATGTCTAATATTTCAAATAAGTATTATTTTGCAGCCTTTAGCTTTTATCTAAATTGGAAGTTGGATGTAGCTCAAAAATCTTCAAGTATGAAAAGTGACTTCTAAATCGCGACTGCTACTTTGTATTCAAGACTGCGATCTGTGAAAAAGCTTACTAGAAAATAGACAGGAGAAATCGCAGAGCTATCCTCGGCCGCGATTCATCCAAATGAAGGAGTCCAAAATTGGTAGATGATTTCGCGGTATGTGTCATGCCCCAGTTGCGACCGCGAATTTCGAAGTGACTCAAGAGGGAAGCAAGTCCACAACCACGACATAACAAGTGTCCTAGCAGACTGTTGGAAGTCAAATTTCGCTGAGGCATCTTATTGGTAGCGACCGCGAATCATGAGGAAGAAGAAGACCATCTTCGGCAGACGAATTTGCGTCCTTCTATCGCAGGTGAAAGGTAACGACTATATTTTCCTGGTGAACTAATCAAAAGCTACCACGTGGACTAGCCATTAGACACAAACGGGATTTTCTTTCAGGAATTTGGATTTCGCGATCGCTAATGAGTAGTAGCCACCGCGAATTGAGACTGTCAAGCATTTAATGAAGAATCCGTCAAAGCATGTCTCAAAGATTTGATGAGCTATGATCTACAATGTCTCTTTTGTGAACCTTGGGTATAAATACTCCACTAAATAGCCATGAATAGGGTTTCTAAGAAATTTATTACAAGGAATTAAAGCTCTCAATCTTTGCTACTCATTTTCTCCAATTTTCTTTATGAAATTGTAAGTGTTAGGTGTAAGCATTAAACACCAAGTTGTAAGGTTATAGTGTGAGCCTATAAAAACACTTCAAGATAGGTTTAAGTGTGAGTCTAGTGAAACACTTGAGTGAGGTTGTGTGTTAACCTAAAAACACATTATTGTAAAGTTGTGTGTGAGCCATCAAAACACAAGTTGTACAAGTTGGGTGTAAGCTTGAAAATACCTTGAGATAGTGAAATACCCAATTGGTAAATTGGGGAGTGGACGTAGGGTCAATTATACCTGAACTACTATAAATCTTTGTCTTCATTCTACTCATACTTCTTATTCTCCTCTTTTTTGTTTTTTTTTTTTTTTGAAATTTTTGCACACCACCAATTCAACCCTCCTTCTTAGTGCCAAGGGACAACAATAAATAATAACAATCTATTTTTGATAATTTATTTTAGAAATAATATTTTAAAAAAAATTTTGGCAAGTCTTTGGCCTTTCCTAAAATAGGTAAAGTAATATCAAAATTATTCAAAGAATTTGCTTGAGTATTTGAAACTTGATTTCGAATTAGACTTGAAACTTGATATTTTAAAATTTCTTTTTTAATCAAGTTATTTTTAGTTTTTAATTCTAAAATATCTTTTTTAATATTTTTAATTCCTTCTTGCAAATTAGTAATAAAAGGAAGATAAACTTTATTATTAAATCTCTTGAAAATATTATTTACATCATATCTTTCAAAATTATCAGAGATTTTTTCAATAATAATTTCTTTTAATTTTAAAAGATATTCTTTTTGAACATCAGGATTTTCAATTTTTTCAATGGCATCAAAAAGTAAACTAGTATATTTAGTTATAACATTGATAGTTTTTTAATTACAAACATAATGACCTTCACAATCACATTCCTTTTCAGGCTTAGAAGAAACTTCTTCACTTGATGATTGGATTGCGAAGATTTCGTTAAAATCTTCATTTTCAGAATATGAAGAACTCGATAAGAGTAAATTAATCATTTGTTCTTTTAACTTATTAGAAATATCAAGAGTATTGATCTTATCTTTCATAAAACAATGGTTCTTAAATGATAAACTTTTCCACATTTAAAACTCATGGGAGCCACTGAATGCTTTTTAGAACAACATTTTTCTTCGACTCCTTATTTTTTGAAGAAGAAGGTTTTAAAGAAATGAGTTTTGAAGATTTGTAAAACTGATCATTGGAAGGAACCTTTTTTTATTTTTTTAAAATGCTTTTTCTTTGAAAAATTCTTTTTGTTCTTAGAAGAAAGAGTTAATTTTTCATAATCATATTGAGAATAAAACTTTCCTAATTCTTTCTTACTATCATGAATTTTATATTTTAGTCTAGCATTTAGTTTCAAATCAGTACAAATAGCAAGACCTTTATTATTAATATGGTTAATAATTTCTCCATAAGAAAGATTATCATAGTTGATAATGTCATTCCCTACCCCCCTTATTCACGAGCATACCTTTTCAATAAATAATCTAGGTAGACCAGAAATGAATCTTTTTTTTTTATAAAAAGCATGATGACAATCAGTCCTGGTAAAAAATTTAATAAGAACAATGTCTTTATACCACCTAAAATCTGATAATTTAGGGATAGTGAGATTTGTAAAAATCTCAGAAGTCCTAGCTTGAAAATGTTCTGGATTACTAATAAAACATTTAGTAATTGTAAAAATCAAAGTAGCAATTGCATCAAACTCATTAGTCTAAAGGATATCTTGTCTTTCAAGTCTAATAAAAAGCCTAGTAGCTGATAAAATTCGATTTTTATTAGCCTCATTAATATAATCGTCCCACCAACCTTAAGTTAACTAATAAAACCACAAATTAGTAATTTTAGCAATATTTGGGTCGGTTTGACCTTTAGATTTATAGGCTGAAGTAGACCAAAGGTTAGAGAAAGAAGTTGCTCCCTCCAACCCTGGTAAGCTATCTCCATCTCGTTCTTAACATGAAAGATTTTCAACTATTAATATGATTTCAAAACCATTTTCAATTGATAGAGCTTTCTCAAGATTATAATAAAGAGAAGTGAAACTGGTTTGTTACTCATTTTAATGAAGAACAAAGAAATGTTAAAATATTATGATTTTTTAAATCTATTAAATGTGATATTCCATTTTTTATCTAGTGTACTTTATACTGTAATATAGAAAAAATAGATTTCCCTTTTAAATAAATTGATATTAATGAAAGAATTTCTCAAAATTGGATTACAACTTTTAGTAATTCTTTTTCAGAAGTTCACCCTCCACTTGAAGAAGTTAAAATTAATTTTAAAAAAAAATATGTTATTGTTCTACATTTAAAAGAATTACTTTGAGATATATTAAGAATATTCAATTTTAAAATACTTATTCAATTCATATTTTGCATACTATTGCTTCTCAATTAGACATAATAGAATTACAAAATTTTTCAAAACCTGGATCTTACAGTAATGTTCCTGTGGTTGATCCTGCTAAACCTTTTTTTCAACCTATTCAGTTATCTAATGATTGCAAGTTCTGATAAATATATTTTACAAAAATTCAAGAAAAGTTAAACTCTTTTCATAGTTTTACTCCCATTCAAACATCTTCACCTACTTTAACTACACCTAAAATATTTGTCATCACTAAAAAAGAAGATGAAGATATTCAAGAAATTAAAAATGAATTTCAAGAAGAATTTTCAATTAATAAAATTCATCATAATAGAAATTTTCCAAAAACAAAGAATTTTACCAAAAACCCACTCCTCTAGATGTTCAGTATGAAGATCTTGGAGATATGGTTCAGTCAATGTGTGACGATGAAGCCACATATGAGTGGAACATGAATGGTTTAAGTGAATATCTTATTTTAAATTTTTTACATTGGAAGCTACTATATATACAAATTTTTACAAATAAAGAAAGTGCAACATGAAAATATGCAGATGAGCAATGCAATTTCTGATATGCAAGATCCTTATATAAGGTGAGCATAAAGCATACTTAGTCAAATGAATGCAAGTGAAAACAAAAATAAAGAAAACTTTTTTATTATAGAGAAGAGAATTACGGTGCTTGAAGAGAGAAGAAAAGCAGGGAGAGCAAAATTTTGGTAAATTTTTGCTTCTTATCTGAATTCCGCCTTAAACACACAAAATACACAATATATATGAACCTAACATTCATACTTCAAACATTTTGAAGTCCAAACTTAAACTGGTTAAAAGTCCAAAATAATTGAAAAAGACAAAAGTAATTGGATAGTTGTTACATGACAAAATACTTTAACAACTAGAAGTCAAAATGGCGGACAAGAAAAAAGGAATCTTACTGAGTTGTAAAATCAAACAAATTGTATACCATAGCAGTCGTCTTCATTACTTTGTGCAAAATTTGGTTGAGATTTTACATTATCATCATCATCATCTTTCGAAACTTCAGATAAAGCTTCTAAGAATAACTTTTTATATTCGTTCTTATCTGTTGTAGAAGATAAAGTAGATTGCAATTTACTTTTGGTGGATAAAAATTATATCTGATCAAGACTGGTTGGAGGAGCAACAGTGTTTTGAGGACTTACAAAATCTTTGCAAGTTTGTTCTATCTTATAATTATTCCACCATTTTACATTAAAATATCTTCATAAAGTATTAATCTTGTGGCTAAGATGCCACTAGAGGACAATCTTTAGTGATCTTAAAATTCCATGTCATGATCCATGGGAATCTAAAAATAGTTATAAAAGATAACAGTGGATCTTGAGTACACTTATTAATTTTGTCTTTAAAGTAACCAAATCCTCCTTTAACAATTGGGGGAGCAATGTCGTAACTCTAACCATAATAGAACCACCAATCTTGAAACCAAGTGAGAAAACTAACATTGGTACCTTTAATAGAGTAAAAGAACCATGAGTGGTTGAAGGATCATAACAAGAAGGCAATAAACTAGGCTTGCTGATAATCTAAGTAATTGTAACTTTGAGGGGAAAAAGGTTTAGAAAATTTTTTTTTTTTCAGTGTGGATACTTTGTTTCCAGTCATTGGGGCAAAGTACTTTAAGAATTTTGCATTTAGAGTAATAAATCTGTTGTGGGTCTTCATCATCCAGAACATGTTCTATTTCAGCTGATTTATAATCAACTAAAATGAACTCATAAAAGATTCAATTTTTTATGGGTTGAGATAAAAAAAAATAAAATTCTTGTTGAAAAAGGTTTTGAAGATCCTTTAAAGCTTTAAATGTTTCCTTTTGCCCCTAGAGGCACTATAATTTTAGAATTTTCTCCAAATGCAAGGGAAAAGAATGCTAAAAGCTAAAGCAAAACTTAATTTTACCCTAAGGTGTGTGTTAGGTATTTGTATTTTCTATTTAGGTGAGGTGGCCTTAATGTTTGAGAGACAATTTTGGTAGAGTTTGGCTAGGAAAAATTAATCTCCTTGATCCCTTCAAAGGGAGAGGTATTTACAGAGGGAAAGAAGGGTACATCTGAGGCCAATGGCTCATATTGCACCTAATCTATTCTTTCCCACATTCTATGATGATAAGATTAATGAAAATTCTAGAGTTTAGGGTATCAAAGTTGTATGTACAACCTTATTATTATTTATACAGACCTTTGATTAGTTATATAGCCTGCTTATGCTTGACATGTCACTATTCTAAAATCTCCTCACTTTTGGACTTTAATGGATTGTTTGTACAACCATTTAAGTTGGCTATACGACCATCTAAATTGGTTGTACATACCTCTATTAAAACACTAGAAATAGGCTTTTATGCTTGGGCTTTTATGTGAAGGGTTTGGTTTAAGGTTTGCCATTTTCTTAGGCACTTTTCCCCTATTCTTTAGGGAAGAGTTCAAGTAGTTTCTTACTATTAGACTCGAATCCCAGAGACCTAAAACCTAATGCTCACACCCAGCACCTGCCCTACCTCATTACCATTCCTAGTTTGCTCCCATTCCAAAATGGTGACAATAAGTTCATCTATAAATGAATCTCAACTCTAGTAGAGATGCATAATGATATAACTCTAGCCTAACTATATACATAATATTAAATATGATTAGATAAAAAGAATCAATTGCATAGATCTTTAAGTTATCCTATAGAATATGTAACCATTTTTTAATTATCACTATTGTTATTTTTTATTAAATAGATAAATTATTAATTGATTCTTTATACTCATTGTAGCATAATGGAAACTATGGCATCCTTTGAAGCACAATCTATTTATCAAACACCTTTGGAGCATTCAATTAGATGAAAAAAAGATATATCATGAAAATATATTAGCGAAGGAGTCAATGATAAAGGAAAGAAGATATTGATATGTACCTTTTGTCAAAAATAAATTACAGATGGAGGAATCAATAAAATGAAGCAATATCTAGCCAGAGCAAGAGAAAATGTTGATGTATGTAAAAGGCTTTCAAAGATGTAAGATATCAAATCAAATTATCATTAGATAATATTTAAAAAGCTAAAGAGAAAATGTAAATCTATGTGGGAAAAGTGTTCATGAGTTTAAAGGTGATGATGTTGAGCACAATCCTTCAAAGGTTGTTTTAGTATCAAAAAGGAAAAGAAAAGATAGTTATGGAGTATATTCTTCTTTCAAAAGAGGCGTTAGTGATCCTTCTCAATCCAGCATAAAAGCATGCTTGCAAAGTAAGGAAAAATGGCATGACACAATATGACAATTGCTTTATGGTTCTATGATGCTTGTATCCCTTTGAATGTTGTCAATTCTTATTCTTTTCCAATAATGATAAAAAATATAGCAAGTATGGGTCATGGATATAAGGTATTTCTTATCATGTTTTCTATGTTAATCTATCAAATGATGTGAAGTTGTAAGTGAAGTTACTTATTGATTCTTATCAAAGTACTTAGGCTAAATCAAGTTGCACCATAATGCGGGATGGATGGGCAAACTCTAGACAACAGCTTTGATAAATTTTTGGGTATACTGTCATAAGGGGATTTCTTTTATCAAGTCAGTGGATGCTTTAGATATATTTACCAACGCAGAGACTTTGTATAATCTATTTGTTGAATTTATGGAATGAGTTGGTCCTGAAAAAACTATTCATTTGGTGATAGATAATGGAGCTAATTATAAGGTTGTAGGTGGTATGCTTATAGATAGGTTTGCTCATATCAATTGGTTTCTATGTGCCACTCATTGTATTAATTTCATCATAAAGGATATGGGAGAAATGGCTATAATAGAAGTTGTAATAACTTTGGCATCGAAGGTGACTATTTGAAGGAAATTGTCCAAGGAAAAGACTTTGGCATCACTATGTATAATCACAAATAGACATTGAATTGATTCAGGAAAAGACCAAGTTTGAGGGAAATTGTTCACCTTGGAGCTACTCAATTTGTCTCCACCTTTATTTCATTAAAGAGTCCACATGATTACAAGGATGATTTATAAGCTTTAGTTGTCAATAAAGGTTTCAAGTAGTTCTTCAAAATACAAAGAAGTAGAAAAGTTAAGCAAATTATTATAGATGAAGATTTTGAAACAACAACTTGATTATTGTGTGAATTATGGCTTTATTGATATGCTTGCTATACATTTGTGATTTTGATGAGAAGCCTATATTGGGTTATGTATATGAGTGGATGTATAGAGCACGTTTGGCCATGAAAAATTTGTTTAAAGGAAAAAAGAGCGTATATAAGACTTACACCTAAATTATTTCAGTTAAATGGGATAATATGTTATGCCAAGATCTTCATGCAATAACCTATTTGCTCAATCTTGCTTTTTAGTATGATTAAGATAATTTTTCAAAGAAGCTAAAGATTATTTGTGGACTCCTCGATACAATTGAGAGGAAGTATTCAAAAATTGGCAATACACAAATGGTGGAGAAGATAAGAATTTTTCGAGAGTGTTGGAAGTGTTTTTCTTGATCCATGGCATTAACTTATTATAAGACTACATGACTTGGTATAAATAAATTGAATTTTAGAGTTCTTATGATATTTTATATGCATTTCATCAATTTATCAATTTTAGCATTCTTATCATATTTTACATGCATTTCATGAAATTTAATTTCAAATAATTTCTAAAATAGCTAAAAATTGAAATTGCAAAAATAATTAAATAAAAATGAGATTTAATTAAACAAAACTCTTATGACAATGATTTCTACAAAATTCAGGTACACCACAACAACATTCCTTAAATATGTCAATAGAATTGTTTCAATTGAGATTAAGTTGTGTTTGAAGATGGATTTTCCTAATTTTTCCAATAATCTCTCTTGGACAAAATTAATTCTATTATTATTGAAATTATGCCTACTCTCATAGTCAAAAAATTCAATAACAATGCATTAAGTTTCATGAATAATCAATGAATATCTTTAGAAGTCAAGCCCACTTGCCTGGTCTTAATCTTCTAGCTTAATATGTTAGGACTAATCCTAGACTTTCATCCTCACTTCATCTAGAATCTCAAACATTGAACATATGTGGTTGTTCAGACATACATAATCAATTAAGCTCAAACATAGTAAATTAAGACACCCATCACAATTAAAGCAAAAATCGCTTCATAGATTCATGAAATAGATATTGGACTTTCACTTTAATCCTTGGACTTGAAGAATAAGTTCATCCTAGAAGAAGGAAAAAAATAAAGAAGAAAGAATCCATTTAACTTAGTAGCAGAATTTTCCAAAGAAAAAGTCTTCTAATAAAACCAACAAGAAACCCTGAGTGAATGAAAAAGCTCCAGTAAATATTCATAGAATCTTTTTTTTATTTGGTGTAGATGTTGGATCAACTTTTCTCTCCTAAAAATATGTTATTTTTCCATTTTGATATCTCAATCCAGATTAGGTTTTTGTTATATAACTCGCTTGTGTTTCTCAATTATGCATCTGACACCTTGCATGGCTTGATGCATGGGCCATGCAACAACCCATGTACTTATTTCCTAAGCCTGAATTTGTGTCTACTGACTAGTCAACTCTATGTCACCATATGATTAGATCCATGAGCCATGTATCAACCCATACAACACTATTGAAAACTACAATTTAGCTCATTTCTTAAGAATTTCTTGCACGAGCAAAAAGAAATAGAAAATTAACTATTATAAAATAAAACACTACAAAAATAAAAGAAAACTCCTAATTTCTAACTTAAAAATATATGTTAAAATGACTTCTATTATATTTGAATGTATTGACACAAAGAAAAGAAATAGATTGAAGCATCAAAGGTTCAATGATCTTGTTTACGTTCATTATAATTTGCAATTGGAAGCTAGGTTAGAAATAATACAATTCTATTATATATTGATATAGTCATGTGCTAATTTTTATTTAGTTGTTTGTAGGCTTACTTATCCAAAGAAATCAAATGATCCTATTGATTATAAGTCTATTAATTAAAAAAAAGTTTCGGATTGTGGAGAATGAAGGAGAAGGAGAGCTTGACTATGAAGAGTTAAAAAAATGTACTTGAAGAATATTTAGAAAATGGCGAAGAGTCAATTTCTCAAGGATCTAAATGTTTACATTTTAAATAATCTTTTTAATTTTTTCACAACATTAAGCATAAGATTGCAATAACGCTTGAAATTTATTTTTATTTTTTTAGATGTTGACAGAGATGATCGTATCTATCAAGGGAAAGATGATTCCATTGATGACCGTGATACTGAAAATTGATTACCATTTCTTCCAATAACTTAAATGAAATGAAGTGTAAGTAAACTTTTAATCTCTTAATATAAACATCCTTTACAAACTAAATTAAGTCTACTTGATAATTCTTATATATTTTACATTTACTAATAATTATAATATTAATTTGTGATTATAATAAATTACAAATATGTGAATTTTTTGTTTATTTCATGTTTGTAGATTGTGAAAGAAAAAGGATAAGAATGTAATGATTAAACTAGTGGAACTAAAACTCTCAATTTTTATTTTTATGAATTTGATATTGTTGTTATGCATTTTACTTAAAGAATTGTTTAAAAACTATGTGATGACTTTTATTTGGTATTATTTTCTATTAAAATGTAATTTTCAATTATTAACTTAAGATTGGATATTAGTTATGATTGAATTAGTTTATTTGATATTTAGATTTTCATATGAATTATGAGTGAGGAATTAAAATAATTAATTTTAAAAATGAATATTTATGATGGGTAATAGTTTATATTTTTTTTTAAAACATTTCTATTAATTTTCTTGAATTTTTTAGATTTTTTATAATTCTATATTATTTTTCACTTGAGATATAAATTTTGAAATATATATTATATAATATATGTGAATTGGACCCATTGAACTAGTCAAACTGATTAAATAGGAAATCGATCATATAACAGATTTGGCCATCAGTTTGATTTTAAAAATATTGGCAATTATATTATTTCAAAAAATACAAATTTATTTATTTATCTAGATTACCCAATATGAATTATTAGTTTCAATAAAACTAAAATAACCCTTGAATGATTCAATTCAAAGATGAATACTGGTTCTTTTAAAAATTAAAAATTGAACTTCTAGAAAAATAATTCAGTGATTTTGAAATCCTCAGTTTTACCTCAATCCATGTTAAGCCCTACTAAGTCATTCCTCCTATTTGTTCTATTACACTAAAAAATCTTTTAATCATTAAGAAAGTCATTTTGCCATTAGCTAAAAAGGAACTGATCACAAAGTAAATTTTATATTTATTTTAATGATAAAAATACCTCTTTTGAGAGATCAGGAGAAATTAAAAAAAGGAAACCAAGTAACATATTTGTTAAAGCCTTGACTTAATGAAAAAACTAAAATTTTAATAGAGGCAACTATGCAATTTGGAACATTGAGCTGCGGTAAGTTAGTTTGTATCCTTTTCTTTTCGATGTGAATTGGGTTATGCTATGGATTAATGATTTGTATTTAGGAAGGCACAATATTTAGATGAAGTAAAAATGCAATTGGAAATTGATGAAAAGGAATATGTTAGCCTTAGGCACCGGGGGGAGGTTTAATTGGTGTATAAAAAAAAATTTAAAGTTAAGGGATACAAAAGACTAGAAGATGAGGCACACGATTTATAGTGATTCGGGTATAATCGACCCTACGTTCACTCCCCAATTCTCTGCAATTGGGTGTTCCACTAACTTTAAATGGTGTTTCTAAGCTCACAATTAACTTATACACATTGTGTTTTCAAGGCTCACACAACAACCTTTACACTATGTGTTTTTAAGGCTCACACAATAACTTTTACACTATGTGTTTTTAAGGCTCACACAACAACCTCTCTTCAATGTTTTTATAGGCTCACATTACAACCTTTACACTTGGTGTTTAATGCTCACATCTAACACTTACAATCTCATAAAAAAGAGAAGAAAATGAGTAGCAAAAGATTGAGAGTTTTTAACACAAGTAATGAATTCTCTATCTATCTCATTTATCACTATTTGGTGGAGTATTTATACCCATACCCACCAAAGAGATGTTAGTCTTTAAAGCTCAACAAATCTTCAAGACATGCTAGGCAGATTCTACATTAATTGCCTATCAGGCTGGAGTCGAGGTCGCTATTGGTCAATCGCAGTCAAGAAATCTAAATTTCCATATGGGAGGCAAAAATTACGGTGGAAAAATTTGTTTGTGCCTAACAACTAGTCCATGTGGCAGCTTTTCATTGGTCCATCAGGAAAATATAATTGTTGTGTTCTAACTGCCCACAAAAGTCACGGTCGCGATTTGTCATTGTACAAGATGCAATTGAGAACACAAATCCTTATTTTTGAAAGACAGTCTTCTTCTTTTGGAATCACAGTCGCTACCTAAAATGTTGCTCTCGAGATTTTTATTCTCCAACAGATACCTAGGACACTTGGAATGCTATGATTGTAGATTGGCTTCCCTCTTTAATCACTTTGAAAGTCACGATAGCGACTGAGGCATGACACACACCGCGAATTCGTTTGTGACTTTAGCACTCCCATCTTTGGATGAGTCGCAGCAGTGATGATGCCCGCGAATCCTTCTGGCTGAGTTTCACCCTTTCCTTGAACTAGGTCGCGGTCGCGAATTATAGACCATTGACCACAAATTTGGATGAACTTTGCCTACTTGAGGATTATGCAATCCTTTCAACTTCTAATGGAAAAACTAACTTAATTTCTGCAAGACAACACTCAATTGAAAATTAGTCATGATCAATATTCTTTATCAAGATCAAAAGAGGTCTAAGACTTAGGATTAACCATCCTAGTCCAACAATCTTCCCTTTTTTGATTTTGACAACCTAAATTGATCCTAAGGGAAAAATAATGCAGAAATATGAAGTTGGAGTGAAATATGATTCAATGAATACCTAAGGTAAAATTCCTAAGTATGACATTCAATTATTCAAAGTAAGATTTCTAAAAATCCTAAGTATGATGCTCATGATACTCCCCCTCAACTTATGCTATAATTTCAAGTTATTATTTTCTTCCCCTTAAACTTGGATTCTTCCTATCTCTCCCCCTTTGGCAAGATAAAAAAGAGGGTACACATAAGGGAAAAGAATACATGCATAAGTAGTTAAGTAAACATAAGGAGCAAATACATAAGCAATTGAAGTAAAACAAGCACACAACACATAATTTAAACAAAGAAACAACCTTATATATATATATATATATTGGAGACAAGTTGTGTGGGATCACATTTTTTGCAAAAAAGAAAAAATACAAAAGAGGTCCTAATCTAGAAGGTAGGAGAATCGTCTTCAGAAAAGTCTTCATCTTTACCTAGATCTTCACCTTCAGCCTCATCCCTATCCTCCATTTCATCATTGCCTTCTTCTTCATAAGTGTCTTCAAACTCTATGAAGTCCAAAAGAGGGCAAGGGGGTCTCCCAACTTCTCTTGCAAATCAATCATATCACTATGAAGATGAGATAGGAACAAAAGTCTCTTTTTCATCATCCTAATCAACTTGTCAAGCTTGTTTTTAATGGTTGCAAGTGAGAGTTTAGCCTTAGGCTTTGGTTGAAGAGGGATGGATGAAGCTCCTTCTTCAATAGCTAGTCTCTTCCTTTTGGACGCTTATAAAGTTTCCATTTTCTTTGCTCCAACTGCACCTAGGGTATACGCATAGGTGTCCAGATGAATAGCCTTGGCGCTGATAAGGTAGGTGAGATCAAGTAAGTTTTATGAAATGAGAAGTTTCTTGGTGAGGAATTTCTCATTTCCCTTATCAAGAGTTGTTACAAATCGGTAAATAGTTGTGATATGTGAAGGTAGCAAGAATTGGCTCTTGGGTTTGGTACTCATATGAATTAATTGATCCACAAGGTACAGGCCAGTTTGAATTGGTTTATTTTTTACAAGGCAGAAAAGAAATGTCAAGTCTTTCTGTGATACCTTCTTGTTACCATCACCTCTAGCATTTATTGAAAAGGTGATGATACGATGAAGTATCCAAAGTGGTAGGGTCTTAATGTGTTTAGCTAGGGAGGATCTTGGGTCATGTTTGGTTTCAATTGAAATTTTTGACCAAAATTCGTAATAAATAACATCAAGTGCGGAGATTATGAAGGGGATATTTTCTCCGACTTAAAGATTAAAGAGAGAAGAAAGTTGGTCGAAAGTAATGTAAAAAGGGTCGCCAAAGGCCCGAAACACTAAATCGTATTGTCATGCTCTTGAATCGACCTTACGACTCAATTGGACTGTGCACATGAATTCCCGCACAATTTTTTTGTATCCGAGTTTATCCCGAAAGATGAACTCATTCTAGCCCAAATTGATGAGGAAAGCCCGAATTTTTGCGTTGATACCCAAGTTTTCTAGCAGAAAGGTAGAGGGTATCTTGTTAGGGAGGATGATTTTTGAAGCATTCGCCTTGGACCTTTCTTTCTCCTCCTTAGTAATTCCTTTCATGAGGTAGAAAGCAGGTGGTGCAGAGGGCTGAGCCACAGCCTTGCCTTTGTCTGCTCGGGAAATCTTTTTTGGAGCCATTTCAAAGGATGAAGAGAATTTAAATAGTTTAGAGAGATTTTAGAGAGAGAAAATGATGTTAGAAGTGAAGTGAGGAGAATACTATTAAAGGGGGTATTTATAACCATTGAAGTCTCTACAAATGGCTAGAAATGAATTGATGAAGAGATAGAAATGGTTGGTAGTCAAATCACATAAATGTCTAGGCGGTTACCCTAATTTGCATCCATGAATCCATGAGTCGCAACTGCGAATTCTAGAAAATGTGAGTAACGGATAAATTTTCCTCTAGAATACGCTTCAACGGTCAAAAATTTGAATTCTTGACTAAAATTCACAGTGGAGCTTGATTCTTGTGACTACGATTTGATGTTTGATAGTCGGGTGACTAGGACTTGTAATTCGCGACTATGAAGACAAAATAGCGACCGTGAATTATAAGTCAACAAGGATAAGAATGAAAAACCAAGTTTTTAAAGAATCCAAATTGTGATCGACATGGAAAATGCCACACAGAAAACATAAGACATATAATTAACAAACAACACACATTGCAATCATACATAAGATCAAAATTTTCACTTTAGGGAGCTTCCATCAAGCATTCACAATTCTCTCTTAATGAAGTTCATTCTTTCTTCATTTAGAGGTTTAATGAAAATATTTGCAAGTTGATGATTTGTGTCAATAAACTCTAATACAACATCACCCTTTTGCACATGATATCTAAGAAAATGATGTCTAATATCTATGTGTTTGCTCCTAAAGTGTTGGATGAGATTGTTAGGGAGATTAATAGCACTTGTCTTATCACATTTAATAGGAATGTGATCAATTACTTTACTAAAATCTTTCAATTGTTGTTTCATCCAAAGAACTTGGGTGCAACAATAACCCGCAACAACATATTCGACTTCTGCGGTGGATAAAGCAATTGACACTTGCTTTTTGCTAAACCAAGATACTAAACATTCTCCTATAAATTGATAAGTCCCAGAAGTGCTTTTTCTATCTAATAAGCTACCCGCATAATCCATATCCGAATATCCTATGAGACTAAAGGATGAATCCCTATGATACCATAACCTTAAGTGAATGGTGCCATACAAATACTTAAAAATTCTCTTGACAGCATTTAAGTAAGATTCTTTAGGAGAGAATTGGAACCTAAATTCTCTAGGAGAGAATTGGAACCTAGCACACATACAAATACTAAACATGATATATGGCCAAGAGGCAGTAAGATAAAGTAGAGATCCGATCATACCTTGATATCTCTTTTCATCTACTGTCTTACCCTATTCATCTTTATTTAGCTTGATGGTACCACTCTTGGGGTCTTGGCTACTTTACAACCATCCATGCCAAACTTTTGGAGTATTTTCCTTGTGTACTTGACTTGGTTGATGAAGATCCCTTCTTTAGTTTACTTGATTTGTAGACTGAGAAAGAATTTGAGCTCTCTCATCATGCTCATTTCAAATTTTCTAGTCATACACTTAGCAAAATCCTCACAAAGAAACTCATTAGTAGCACCAAAAATGATATCATCAACATAGATTTGAACAATTAGTATATCATGCTTGTGTTCTTTAACAAATAGTGCGGTGTCCATCTTTCCTTTTTCAAAATCATTTTTTAAGAGAAATGAACTAAGTCTTTCATACCAAGCTCTTAGAGCTTTTTTCAATCCATATAAGGTTTGTTCAATTTAAAAACATGGTTTGGAAAACAATAAAAACCAGGAGGTTGTTCAACATAAACTTCCTCCTCAATGATCCTATTCAAAATGCATTTTTAACATCTATTTGAAAAAGCTTAAAATTCATGTGGCATGCATAAGCTAAGAGAATCCTAATGGCCTCTAATCTTGCAACAGGGGCAAAGGTTTCATCATAATTTATGTCTTCTTCTTGGTTGTATCCCTTAGTGACCAATCTAACTTTATTTCTAGTGATAAGACCTTGCTCATCTAACTTGTTCCTAAACACCCATTTCCAACCTACAATAAAGTGTTCTTTTAGCCTAAGGACAAGTTTCTATACTTTATTTCTCTCAAATTAGTTGAGCTCCTTTTGCATAGCAAACACCCAACTCTCATCATCAAAAGTCTCATCAATTGATTTTGGCTCAAGTTGAGAGACAAAGGCAAGATTATTATCTAAAGGATTAAGTCGAGATCTAATACTTACACCCTTGGAGATATCACCAATGATCAAGTCCTTGGGGTGATACTTGAAAAATCTCTAATCTTTGCGTAGATCTTGGCTTGACTCATCTCTTTGTTGATGTTATGCTCCTCATCTTCCTTTGATGATTCACCTCCTTCTTTGCTTTTATCCTCTCTTCTTGTGGTGTCTTACAATTATAGCTTTTCAAAATCACCTACAAGATCATCAATAAAAATACCTTTCCCAAGATTAAGTTTATTGGATTCATCACAGACAACATTCATAGACTTCTCAACTACCATTGAACTTTTGTTAAAAATTTTATATGTCTTGTTAGAGGAAAAATAGCCTAAGAAAATTCCTTCATTAGTTTTGGAGTCAAATTTCTCAAGATTATCCTTGGTATTTAAAATATAACACTTACATCCAAATACTCTTAGGTATGAAATCTTGGGTTTTCTACCATTTCATAGCTCATAAGAAGTTTTTTTGAGAATGGGTCTTTTGAAACCTTTATTAGCAATGCAACACGAAGTATTAATGGCTTCAGCCCAAAAGTAATTCGGTAAGGAATACTCATTAAGCGTGGTCCTAGCGATTTCTACTAGTGTTCTATTTTTTTCTCTCTACAACACTATTTTGTTATGGTGCCCTAGGAGTTAAAAAATTATGAAAAACTCCATTCTCCAAACAATAAGTGTCAAAAGACTCATTTTGAAATTCCTTTCCATGGTCACTTCTAATAGAAGAAATTAAGTAACATTTTTCATTTTGAACCCTTTTTTCAAAACTCTTGAAAGCTTCAAAAGTGTCACTCTTATGAGCTGAAAAAGATACCTAAGTAAACCTAGAGTAGTCATCAACTAGGACTAGTGCAAAATGCTTTCCACCTAAGCTAGCACTCCCAGTAGGTCCTATCAAGTCCATATGAACTAGTTGAAGAGGTCTAGTAGAACTTAACATTTTTTGCTTTGTGGGAGGCTTAATGTTGCTTCCCTATTTGGCATGGACCACATGTCTTGTCTTTAGTGAAATTCAGCTTGGGAAGGCCTTCCACCAACTTTCCTTTAGATAGGCTTTGAAGAAGATCCATGCTTACATGCCCAAGTCTTCTATGTCATAACCAAGCTTCATTGCTTAAAGACATAAGACACTTAGAAAGATTGGTTAGCCAAATTGCCTAAGTCAATTGAATAGGTATTGCCTTTCCTTTCACCCTTGAAAATAACCTCATCATCCACTAAAGTGGTGACTCGGTATTCCCTAAGATCAAAGGTGACTTTGTTACCTTTGTCACACAATTGACTTACACTCAACAAATTATGTTGTAAGCCACTAACTAATAAAACATTATCAATTAATGAATAACCATTTTTACCAATGGTTCTAATGCCAATTACCTTACCCTAGGCATTGTTACCAAATGTGACATCTCCACCTTCTTTTTCTTTCAATACAATGAATAGCTTTCTATTTCCAATCATATGCTTGGAACATCCACTATCCACATGCTAATTGTTAGATTTGGTGGCTGCCATACTTCTCTACAAAATAAAAGTGAGTTACCTCTTCTTAGGTACCCAAGCATACTTGGGTCTTAGGGGGTTAGAAGTTAAAGAGTCATTTAATTTGAGCTGAGTCTTACTAATGAAGCAATGAATGTTAACATGCCCATATTTCATGCAATAATGGCATTAGAGTTTAAACTTATGAGTTTTTCTCCTATGCACAAATTTAGTATGAGTATGAGGCCTTCTCATACCTTGACTATGTAAATGCATGCATGTACATATATGATGAGTAGGAGTAAAGAATTTCTTATGAGAGTGACCATGCTGTTTGTTGTACATGTAGGCATGGTTAGCTCTTTGAGTCTTAGATCTTGAGCTTGGGGGAGCCTTTCCTTTGCCCTTAGGCTTAGGAGGCTTAGTGCTAGGAGCACTTTTCTTCCCAATTACCTCAACCCTTCAGGTTTGAGGTTCTGAAGATCTAACAAATGTGGTTTGAGATGATGAGGAGACTCCATTGAAGCCTAGACCATGTCTAATTAGTGGTGGTTTTTGTGACACAATCAATGTGTCCAAGGCTTCTTTTCTTTTATGGAACTTAGAGATTGAGCTTTTAAGCTCAATGACTTCTCCCTTTAGAGAGTCATTATCTTTTCTTAATGAAGCCAATGAAGAAGATGATGTGGAAAGATTATCCATAAATTTTTTGAGCTTGTCATTAGATTCTCTCAATTCTCTCACAATGTCATTGAGGGATTTATAATCATCCTCTAATTTTTGATATTTTCTTTTGTAAGATTTCATTTATGACTTGTATTTGTCATATCTCATAGTTAGAGCCTCTAGAAGCTCTTCATCTATCTTATCAAATTCAAAATGAGAATGAGAATGGGAAGAAGTACTTACCTCATTTGTAGAATCTTCTTGCGCCATAAAATAAATGTTGGCAACTTCTCCTTCTTCCTCTTATTCACTTGAGTTGTCATTCTAAGTGGCTAAGAAGCTCTTCTTCTTTTCTTTATCTCATCTCTTCTTCTTCTTTAATTTGAAACAATCATACTTGATGTGGCCTTGCTTACCACATTCATAGCAAGTGACATTGTTGGATCTCTCTCTCGGACTAGGAGTTGTCTTCTTGAAGCTTTTTCTTTCTTTTCTTCTTTTGATCAATTCCTTTATCCTTCTTGAAAGCATTGCTAGCTCCTTTTCTTCTTTGTCACTTTTTTCATCACTTAAGGTAATTTCTACCTCCTTCTCCTTTGTTAAGGATTTGAGTGCCAAGGTTCTTCTTTCCTTTTTTGGTTTATCTCCTTGGCCTCTTAACTTCTTCATTTGCTCATCTTTTTGTAAGGCCAACTCATGAGTTAAGAGTTTGTCTATCAACACATCTATTGGAACCTTCTCAATCTTCGGATTGGACTCTTGGATGTTACATACTCTAGCATCAAATTTATCCAAAGGAAGAGTTTTGAGGGTTTTTGTGTTTACCTCATAGTTTGTGAGAGTCCTTCCGAATTTCTTCATGTTGACGATAGATAGGAGCCTATTCATCATTTCGATGATGCTTTCATGGTCCTTCATCATGAATAACTCTCATTCTATCATGTACATCTCCAAATGGCTTGACTTAACTAGTGTTGTGTCTTCATGATAGTTCTCAAGGGTCTTCCAAATGGCCTGTGCTATTTGGCAATGTTGCACTCTTCCAATCTCTTCCTTTAAGAGAGAGCTTAGAAAAATGGTCATTGCCTTTTTATTTTTACTATTTGATCTCCTGTAAGCTTCAACCCATTCTTTCCTTGGGATAAATTCTTCAATTTCATCCACTACTTTAGTGGATGGCTTCCATTCTTTGACAACCACATCCCAAAGATCTACCACATTTATGTCAAGGTGGATTTTCATTCTATACTAGATTTTCATTCTATACTTCTAATGAGTATAGTCGGATCCATCAAAGTGAGACTTGAGGTATGAGTGGATTCCCTCTTATGTCATTGATCTTTTCTTATCCAATTAAGGCTAGAATGTGAGACTTTGCTCTGATACCACTTGTTGGTCCTAGGCACCAAGAAGGAAGGGGAGGGGGGAGGTTGAATTAGTGTATAAAAAAATTAAGTTAAGGGATAGAGAAGAGTAGAAGATGAGGCACACGATTTATAGTGGTTCGGGTATAATCGACCCTATATCCATTCCCCAATTCTCTGCAATTGGGTGTTCCATTAACTTCAAATCATGTTTCTAAACGCACACCTAACTTATACACTTTGTGTTTTAAGGCTCACATAATAACCTTTACACTATGTGTTTTTAAGGCTCATACAACAACCTCTCTTTAGTGTTTTTATAGGCTCACACTATAACCTTTACACTTGGTGTTTAATGCTCACACCCAACATTTACAATCTCATAAAGAAAAGAAGAAAATGAGTAGCAAAAGATTGAGAGCTTTTAACATAAGTAATGAATTCTCTATCTATCTCATTTATCATTGTTTGGTGGAGTATTTATGCCTTATATCCACCAAAGAGACGTTAATCTTTAAGACATGCTAAGCAGATTCTGCATTAATTGCATGTCAGGCTAGAGTCGCGGTCGCTACTGGTCAATCGTGGTCATGAAATCCAAATTTCCATACGGGAGGCAAAAATTACGGTGGAAAAATCTATTTGTGTCGAACGGCTAGTCCACGTGGCAGCTTTTCATTGGTCCATCAGGAAAATATAGTCGTTGTGCTCTAATTGCCCACAAAAGTCGTGGTCATCATTCTTCATTGTACAGGACGCAACTGAGAATGTGAATCCTTTTGTTTAAAAGACAATCTTCTTCTTTTAGAATCACGGTCGCTACCCAAAATGTTGTTGTCACAATTTTTGTTCTCCAATGGATACCTGGGACATTTGGCATGCTATGATTGTGAATTGGTTTCCCTCTTTAATCACTTTGAAAGTCACGGTCGCGACTGAAGCGTGACACACACTGCAAATTTGTCTGTGATTTTGGCACTCCCATCTTTGGATGAGTCGCGGCAACGATGATGCCCGCGAATCCTTCTGGTCGAGTTTCACCCTTTCTTTGAACTAGGTCGTGGTCTCGAATTACAGACCATTAACTGCGAATTTGGATGAACTTTGCCTACTTGAGGATTATGCAATCCTTCCAACTTCCAATGGAAAAACTAACTTAATTTATGTAAGACAACACTCAATTGAAACATTAGTAATGATAATCTCTTTTATCAAGATCAAAAGAGGTCCAAGACTTAAGATTAACCATCCTAGTCCAACGAAATATATTGTATCAAGTTTCTCACATATAAGGAGAGTTATGCCATCAAAATATTTGAGTTAGCAAAGAATACAAATAGGCTATATTATTCTTGTATTGCTAGGCTTTACGGATGGTGGTTGGGATGGTGCATGCCACCTAAGACTTTTAGCTCTACAATAATGCAAAGTGTTCACAACTCACCTATTGGCCACACATGAACAAGTTCTACAGTTGATTTATAGGTGATGTAAGATAAAATTTTGCAACTAAAGGAAGAGAATCTCAAAATGTTATTAAAGATACAGACCATTGAAAATGAGTTGAGTTATTTGAAGACTTATATTTTAGTTACACTAATGTTTATATTAGTAATTTTGTTCATTTTTTTACTAGTATTAATACTGGAGATTTAAGATTAATGTGGGGTAAGGTTAGAAATATGAATGTAATAGGTATATAGAGGTAGAAATGTTAGTTATAGTAAATTTTGGTGATATTGGATATAAACATCTATTATAATTAATTTTGCTAGTTAGTGCAAAATAATGGTAGCTATATTCTCTTTATGATGATATGGGCTTTATATTAATAGAAGGAGTTTGTGATGAAAAAGTTTTATATTACAAGGAATAAAGCAGTACAATAATTTTCAAACATAAGTATCAAATAGTATTATAGTTTTTCAAATATAAGGACAAAGTAATTTTATAGTTTTGAAATACAAGAACAAAGTAGTACAATAATTTTATATGAAAATGTTTTGGCATATTGACTCTTTATTCAATGTTCAACCTAATTCTGAAAATTATAGCCAAAAAAAAATAAAGTTCAGACCAACTATATTAAGCAACATTCACCAATGTGGCAAATTATGATATTTATTATTTGTAAATTAAAGAGTTTAATGTCAATGTACTTAAATATTATTTATTCCAATGCACTATAATATACAAGTACATTGTCGCACCTCAAATCTAGGGTCATGATCAACACAAAACTAAGATTATGACCTTTACCTCACTAATCTATATGTACATATAAATTAATAAAATTATAAATCTTCAAGAAAGTGGAAGCTGCTAATAAAAATAATATAAAATATTTTCAATGTAAATATAATGTATTACTTAGTTTATAATATATGAAATTCATTTGTTTAAAATAAATAAATTACACTCAAAATCTATAGAGATCAACTTCTAAAGATGAGAAAACTAATATAATCAAATGTAAATAATACTCAACGAAAATATATTTATAGACATTAATAGCTCGGCTTGAAGAAATAACTAGTATTGTTTGATATTAAATAAGAACTATAAAATTGAGTTGTGAAGGAGTAAGCATAACTATGGCTCAATGAAATATTATATGAGATAAAAAAAAAATGTTTTACCTCATATGAAGTTTATGTAAAATAACAAATAAACAACAATAATACAAACACTTCATATGATCAAGTTCAAACAAACATCTTAAATCACTTTGCAAGTACAAATCATATAAATTAAGATTAATAAATAATTTCACAAAATCACATATATTGAGAAGATTAAGACAAAACTGATCAAGTAATATATACAAAACTTGTAGCCTACATATAAGATTTTGTAATCAACGTATAAAATATAAGTAGCTAATATATATATATATATATATATATATATACTCACACACATACACATGGGATATACACCATATTATCCTCCATATATATACATATCATCCAGGCACACCATGAATGTTCAAGTCTTTCTCTTGCCCAATATAACACGTAATAATAATCACATTGCACATTATAAAATAATTTTTAGTAAATCTACTAAGCATAAATATGCACATATAATATAAGCAATTGTTCTTTGACTTTTAGGCACATAAGTAAATATGCACATAAATTTAGTTATACAATCAATTATTTATTTTTAATTTGAGTGTGCTTATGTAATTCCTCACTTGAATACAAACACTAATGTGAAACTCACATAAGTCAATTCACCATCAATAGCACAACCTATACAATTATATAATTATATTTAATAATATGTAATTAGTACAAAAATTTTAATTAAAAGTATAATCTTAAATTTATAAATATAAATATATATTTTAAATTTTAATTAATTAATATATTTTATTTATAATTTATAACCTAATATTTTAAGTTATAATTTTATTTCTGAACTTATTAATATAAAATATCTCATTATAACACCTCTAGAATAAGTTAAATCTCAATCCAAAATTTTTATATAAAAATTAAAAATAAACTACAATAATTTTTAATAAATCTCTAAATTTAATTCTATTATATTTATCTATCAATAACATAAATTATCTCAATAATTAGTCTGTACTAGATATTTTATAAAACTCTATCAAAATAAATATTTTAAGTATTCTAAAAAATTTACCAAAATTATATATTGCTCCAAATATATCTTGGATACTTTGTATAAAATTCCAGAGTCAAATAATATTATTTACTATTTTTAATTATAATATCAAATTGATTATCCTACTTGATGTCCTTTACAGGACAACAATATATATATATATATATATATATATATATATATATATATATATATATATATATATATATATATATATATATATTTATTTATAAAAAAAATTAAAATATAATATAATAAAAAAAAA
>CATIWR010252330.1:0-19994 GCA_949677035.1 Omphalea diandra
TCAACAAAGATATATATATATATATATATATATATATATATATATATATATATATATATATATATATATATATATATATATTAAAATTGAACTTATATAATGTTAATTAATTTGAGTTTAACATAATTTTTTGAAATTTTCAAAAACCAAAATCATCTTGTATTCATTTTACAACTGAAATATAGGATGATGATAGACTTGTAAAAAAAAAATTAAAGTTTGGATTTTTTTATTGAAAATAAAATAAAAAAATATATTGATTAGAAAAACACACTAAAATTTAAGATTTTTTTTTATAACTAAGCTATTTCTGTCAGTTTTTATATCCATATTTTTATATAATCTAACATATTTGATATGTATAATAAATTCATAAATTTAAAGATATTTTTATTATAAAGTTTAGATGTTAAAATCTATCATTTGTTAAAATTGCTCATTTTTATAAGGGATTTTATAAATTCTTATTTTTTTTATAAGGGGTTTTAGAATACCTCATTTTCCGTGTTGTAGTGAATGAAAAATTTTAAAAAAATCTGTAGATTTTGATTTCATACATTTTCTCAGCCAAAAGATAATTTAAATAAATATTTGAATTCTTCAAAAATTTTTATCAAAATCCCTCCTTTAACCAAATATTACCTTGATTTTTTTCGTTTTCTTTTCTCATGCTTTGTGATTATATTATTTTTCATCATCTTCATAATTTTGCTATTTTTTAAATTTGTTTTTAAGTAATAACAATGAAGAACAAAATTAAACTCAAAAACAATATACAGATTAGCAAAATTAGAACCTAAATCTATTACTTTTAAATAAAAAAAACTTTAATTGTTAGCTACATGTATATAAAAAAAATTTATTGACTAATAAAACAAATGTTAATAAATTGATGTAAAAAGTATTAAATTTTCTTTTACCAAAGAAATCATTTGAAAATTTTGTATTGACTATTATAAAATTTCAACATTTTATAATACAAATTAAAAATATTATAGATTGATTGAACTTATTAAAATATGTCAATCTGATTATATTAAGACTTTGTTATTGAGTGGTTCCTAAGATTGAAGATTGAAATGTAAATAAGATAAAAAAAAAAAATGTCATCTTTAAGTTTTCACAAATACATTGCTTATGGCTTGTTTGGGATACTTGATAAATATAGTTGTTGCTCGTAAATGTTAGCTAATAATAGTTTGATAGGTATTTGATAAATTATGTCTAGTTAGTTCCTCTTAATTCATAAAATGACTAATAAAAATATGTTATTAATATTTTATATTGAATTACATAAATTAAAATCAAAATATAAAAAATAATATATTTTCATATGTACTCGTAAAGTATAATTTCAAAACTTATAATGTTATAATTATTTATTTATATTTATAAAATCTTAATAATTATTTTTTATTAATGTTAATCAGTATATATCAATATGTTTTTAGTAATTAATATATCATGTATATAATTTTTTATAAAAATTATATACAATAATCTAAAATAAATTATTTTTATATAAATAATTAAAATATTATAATTCATAGTTAGTAGTTGAATAATAGATCTTTAAGAATAATAATAAAGTAAGGATAATTTTAACTTTTCTTTAGTTATGAGCCAAAAAAAAAACACAGCTGATTGAAGTTATATCTACTATCGACTACTATTTTATATGGTCAAACATGTATCTCTTAACTATTGAATAAAAAACCTTTATCTATTACATGTATCAGTTATACCAAACACTCCCTTAGTTTTTATTTTTACATATTATATCAATTTGTTAAATGAAATCATCCTTCCATCAAGTTTTTTTAATCTTTGTCATAATCGAATAGGAAAATTTAATAAATTTATCATTCAAATTTTATAATTTCAAAATTACTTTTAAAACAATAGCATCTTTAAATAATTTTTTTCCATTTTCTTTACACTCCAAAGATTTATCATTAATGTTAGCTCCAAGATTGGATTGGTAGGATTTTTATAACAACAAATCTTATAAGAGATATGCTACTAATATGTACAAAATTTCTCGTTCCTAGGACATTTTAGCAACTATATTATGATGAACAATATAATTAAGTCAATTTTAAAACTTTAAAACTTAAAGTTAAGAAAGTCATGAAGTTTAATAAAGAAAAAGCTTTAAAAAAAATACTTGAAAAATAGAAGGTAAGAAGTCAAATTTTAGAATATATACAAAGTTAAGAAAGTCATGAAGTTTAATACAGAAAAAGCTTAAAAAATACTTGAAAAATATAAGGTAAGAAGTCAAATTTCAGAATATATACAAGAAGTCCCACACTATCTTTATTTTATTTTATTTTTAGAGAGTCACACTATCGTTTAGGATATCATATTATTGTTTTTTCACATATCATTTGTATTGCTTAAACTTTTGAAAAAATATAAAAAATGCTTTTATGATTTTATGTATCAAAACCAATAATTTTTGTGATAATATCAATTATGTAATTTCTCTCCGTTAGTACTTTAGGAATAATTTACTTGACATTATTTATTTTAATTTATATGGTACTCATATGGTATAAATATTAATTAAAACTAATTTTTAAAAGTGATGTGAGTTGAGTAGTAATTAGAAAATTAATGTTATGATTATCTGTAATAAAATCTATATAAATTAATAGACTAGAGATTAAAAAAATCTATGACCTAAGTGAACTATTAATCAATCTACACACACATATACATGCATACATTCATTTGTGTATAATAAAGACTTAATTACTAAGAAACTTCTGCACTTTGTGTTTTTTTTTTTTTTTTGTCAAGTCTAGCTCTTCATTTTTTAACAAAAAGTCTAAACTTTGATTTTTTTTTTAAAAAAAATCTATCTTTAAACCAAAATTTAGTCATAAAAATGGATAAAGAACCATTTTGGTCCCTACACTTTTTTAAAAGTCTAATTATATCTAAATTAACTTTGTGAAAAGTCTAGATAAATCCAAAAAACTAAAAAATTATATAAAATGTTATTTAATTTGATTTGATTCGCTTTTAATATATAAAAATCTAATAACATCTAGTCAAATATATCTATTCTAAGTAATTGAAATATATCTTTTAGATAAATAATTTATTATAAAAATTTATTATGATTTATCATTAATTTATACTCAAAGTGAAATATTGACAATTATAATATTTATTTTCAAAATAAGATAATGATAAATAGTTAGTATATTTTATATACACGTTAAATAACTGAACTTTTTTTTGCAAATAATTAAATTATCTTTTTATATTAATGAGCCAATTCTTGTAGAAAAAATAAATTGATTAAATATATATATATATATAATTAAATATTAATTTATTTGAGTATATAATAAGTTAAATAAATAAAATAGTCTAACAATTATATATGTATATTTAGTGACAGGTCCATAATTTTTTTTAAAGTCAAGTACATATAATATATTGTAAATTATTAATTCAGTGTTGTCTAGTTGTTTGTAAAATTTTAAGATTTATGGACATAAATGATAAGCTTTAATTATTATAAAAGTAAATAAATGGCTTAAAGTACTTTAAATAATAACAAATCAAAATTAAAATTAAAAAATTAAAATAAATAAATGTAAATCATAAAAATAAAATAAAATAAAATAAAGGCATATAAATAGAAGATAAGTACTAGTATAAATATACAATAATTAAATATTTAATTCTAAATTTAATAGATAAAATGGACAAAATACTTTTCTATATAACAAATACAAAACTAATCTATTGTAATTAAATTTCAAGGTATATAATTAATTAAGACTAAATTAATATATGATAAAATATTAAAATTTATATAAAATAGTAAATTAATAGATCCAAAAAATTAAAGTGTTAAATTTTTATGTTATATAATATATTTTTAATGTTAAAGTGAAGTACTTTATATAGCAAAGAAATTTTATTAAATTTTATATTATTACAAAATCATCGACACTATGGAAGAGTTATTGTTTATGTGAAAAGAAAAAATTAAATAAAATTTTATATATTTCTAGTCAATTTTTCATATTTAATTGAACTTTAAAAAAAAAAATTCAGGCATGAAAATGATTCTTTGTCCACTTTTTTGATGATTGAAATCTAATATGTGGATATAATTTAGGCATTTTTGTTAAAAATTAAAGTAACAAATAAATTTGACAAAAAATGGCTAAAGTCTAGGATTTTTTTTTTAATAATTAAGCCTATAATAGATATAAAATTTATATATTTTATTGTGGGATGCTCGAATATTCTTTCCACCTTTACCTTATTAAGAGAAAAGGGGTAAAGATTTCCCACCCTTTTGAGATAGATCCTTGCAAAGAATGAAGAATCTCCACTTCATTATCATTGCTACATAGTAGAAGTCAATTGGTGAGAAATGAGGAATACAAGAAAAAGATGAAGACAAAGAAGAAAAGAGCCAAAGAAGGCTTGGAAGGAAGAGTAAGAATGTCTAGGGGTTAAAGTTAAAGTTTTAATATAAAAAGTAATTACCAGTCTATTCAAAAATAGAATGGCTGATTTAATAAAGATGTCATTCAAACTAAGCTACCAGAGCTAGTGGAATGACCTGTTCAAGTATATGAAATGATCACATTCACATTTTGCACAATCTGTTCAACATACAAAAAAAAAAAAAATGAAGAAAATTAGATAGAACATTTAAATGGCCTTGAAGAAAAGTGAATGACCCGTTCAATAAGTGAACAACCTAAAAAATGACATGTGCAAAGCTAGAAATCTAAGGATGACCTAGTAAATGCCTGTTTAATACCATGGATAATCCATTCAATTAGTAATGTCTAGTTTTTCAAAAAGGTGATTTTGAGATTTTTAAAGATATAAACGACTAATTTTGGCTCTTGTCTATATTATAGAACCTTAGATAACCTTAAAGAGGTTAGTTAGAGTGAGCTTTATATGATATGTAGCAAACCTTTGAGTTTGTAAAAATAGGCTTTCCATAAGGACTAATGTATCTTACTACCTTATTTAGAGACTTACAACTTACAAAGGGTCATTCCATATAAGGAAATTGAAAAGGCTTAGATGAGAAGCCTAAGAAGAGGATATATTAGGGAAAGGATATAAGCACATTGCTAAATCTCATAAATATTATATCTTGACTTCTTTTTTATACCTCCTTTTTCTTTTGAGAGCAAAAGTGAATTTGGGTGTTCTTATTAAGTTGCTAATTGAAGTTTATGAACTTTCAATAAGTTGTAAGGATTTTAAAAGCACCCAATTCACCTCCCTCTTTTAGGTTGCTATTCTCACAAAGTGATCCACCATTAGTATTAGAGCCAAACTCTGAAGTTTCAAAAGGAAGCTTAACTTTATTAAGAATACTTCATTGTTAAAAAGCAAGATCCATAGTAGCCCTAAAATCTATAAAGACATATCATCGATCTTAATTGCTTTTAAAATAAATATTTCCAACAATTGAAAACATTAAAGTTGAATAATTTGATATTAAGATATTAATAAAATTTAATTCAAACATCTTAGAAAATTCCTTTTCTAAGTATATCAAGAATTCTAGTATATGTTGAATTCATTTTAAATCCTAAACTTAGTATGATGAATCAAATCAAACATAAATTTGGTTAATCCTTACTGTATTTTAAAAATATTTTTTTCTAAATATGTTTGAATCAAAATCATTTCAATTCAAACCTTAATCTAATTAGGAAAATATGTCCAAAACTATTTTAAAATCAATTCAACTTCTAGACTAATTTTCCATTTAGATTAAAAATAATTTTCATTACATTTAATTGATTAAACAAATTTACACTTAATTAGTTAAACAAACTAAAGTTTTAGATAATTATGACAAAAAAAATATATTTTAGATAAAGTAGAAAGGAAAATAATTGTTTTTGGAAAAACTTGAAGGATTAGGGTTTTGCATGTCATTACGCATGCCAAAACCCTAACTATTAACTATTGTGCATGGCAACCTCTAAGTAAGGCTACTACATGTTGTGACATGTAAGAAACCCTTCCTTGTGTGCTAGCGGTGACAATAGCCTTTTGGGCCTTAGTGCATAGTGGTTATGCTAGCATCGAGGTAGTCCCCATCATGTAGAGTTGCCACCTTGCATGCAACAACCTCCTATGGATCGACTGTCATGCCTTAGAAGCCTCGGGCTATTGCATGCTACTAAAAGATTTCACATCAATATCGTTTAATATCGAACTTTAAATAAGCAAATTTAGCATATAATCAATAGTCAAAATCAATAATAATAATAAGACATTCAAAAGATCATATTAAATGATCAAAGAAGACTTTGATTCCACTATTTGAGATTTTTTTTTTATTTGATCTAAACGTAAGAATGTAGTGGAATATTCATATAAAATAAATTCCCACTAAGAAACATGTCTTGTGTAATATAATTGCTAATTAAACTAAAAGTCTAGATGATTACCTTGATAACTTGATCAGTAATTAAAGTATTTTTACACTTTGAATTGGTTGTTGTAAATCATAATCGCCTTATTATTCAGTCTCTAAGATGATCCACATATATAAAGGTGAAAAAAAAAATCATCTCACTATCCTAATTATTGCTCAAGAACTAGAATGCCTTTTTCCAACTGTAATTAGTGCTTTAAAGGCTCCACAATCAAATTATGATTTATCATATTCAACTTTAAAGTTCTTTAAAATTCATAATGCAAGTCTCGATCAAGTATTACTTATCTCATTTTAATTTCTCAGTTAAATATCATTAATTTATGTGATTTTATTAATTATTAATATGTTGACAATAAAGATGAGTCATAATTTTAAATTAATATTTATAGTTAGAAAATTAAATTCTTTAATTTATTATTAATTCTCCAAAATTAAATTCTTTTAATTTATTATTAATTCTCCAATTCATAGTTATATATCAAGATTGATATCTAGCAATGTATTATGATCACTCAAATATTAAAAACGTTAATATGATTTTACTAACTTTGTATTGAATGATTTATCATCATAATTAAATCTTCTAATTGCCTAACATCTCAACAAAACTAGAACTAGAACATGAAATTAGTGTCATTAGGTTTAATACTTTAATCAGAGTCAATAACTTTGATGAATATATTAGAAGACTCTTTTAATCAGCATTTCACCTTGTATAAAGATTTTTTGAGTTAATACGAAAGAACAGATAGAATATTTACCTAAGTTCTTATGCCAATGAATCATTCATTGATCTTTATTTAGTTCATACTATACCTAGTGATTTCTAATAGTAAGCTCACGATATAACATTCACTTACTTTATATTTCATTAAACATCAATTTCATTTTCATATTTCATTGTTGTTTTAATTTTTATTTTCAAAATATGTTTTCTTTTACATAAAATGCAGTTGTATTTTTGCAAAAATTTTTGCTAAAAAATTAGTTATGAAAGATGTTTCTATAAAGATCTTGCCGCGATGGGGATAAAAGGTTCTCTCCTCCTTTGAGTAGTTAGGGTTTCTTTTCCAGTTCTATATGGTTTTCTTACCATGGATGACATTAAAATGGACATATGTGACTTAA
The DNA here is from genome assembly GCA_949677035.1 of Omphalea diandra. Classification (NCBI taxonomy): domain Eukaryota; kingdom Viridiplantae; phylum Streptophyta; class Magnoliopsida; order Malpighiales; family Euphorbiaceae; genus Omphalea; species Omphalea diandra. The sequence continues at coordinate 7,583 of CATIWR010252330.1, forward strand.
ACCTTTTAGATGCTGAGAATGGTGGGGTGGAATGGAATGATAGTAGTGACCCGAAAGGTCAAGGGAAGCTGTCCTTTTATTATTACCTTCTTGATAGATTTGTAGGTAGAAGGCTAGTGATTTATAAGGTTATGCAATATACCATGGCCGGTGTGTTGGCAACTCGTGAAAGGTATGTTGTTTGCAATGGAGATTGATGATTTGTTCCACTTCCACTTTTATCACGAGGCAATTATGAACTATGTGTTGTTAAATGGTCAATGACAGTTTAAACAACAATCGCTTGTGCTTACTCATTTTAGTGGGACAGTTCCAACCTCCACTATTTCTTTGAACATGGTTTTCTTTTGGATCCATGTGTTTAATCTCCTTCTTAGAGCTCGAATGGAGGGCATAACTAAAGCCATTGAGGCGATCATTGGTGTTTTTGATGAATTTGATTATAAGGCATTCAAATGTGGGGGTTAATGGCGATGCAAGTTATGTTGGATGTTATGAAACTACTTCTGCATGATATGAACTTCAAAATGGCTAACAACACTATTTGGGTGACCTTTAGATTACTTATTTTATATTTTGGATGTGGAATAATTTGGCATTTTGATACCTGTTTTGAATTCCTTAGAGATAACGCATCTATAGCAGCACATCCAAGATAATATAGTTCTTCGTTAAGGGCTATCGCTAGTCAAGCAGTTGGAGCAGAGATATGTGCTGGTAGTAGGTGGATTCCTGGTCATGGTCGGGCCAAGAAAAATGGGCAACAGTTACAGATAATAAAGCTGGGGATAAGGGAAGTAATTCAACTAATGTTTTCGTGATCCAATAGGAAATGACGCCTTCAAGCCATGTTGACCGTGCAAGCCATGTTAGTGGGTTAAGTATTGTAGTGTCCATGTAAGACAATATATCTAAATGTTTAGGTATGCTTATTATCACATTTAGCACATTAGTGACCCATAATGTTATAACTAGGAAGAATACTGAAGTGGGACAAGATATCGATCTTAAAAAAAGGAAAAAAAACTCATGATTTAAAAGTTGCTACTTTATCTGGTATTTTCGAAAACTCTTTTACCAAACCTAACGATAGTGGTGCACATGAGAGTAGGAAGATGTAGGGTGATGGTAACTTGGATTACTTCAAAGGTAATTTTTTATTGGCAGAGCCTGCGAATCAAGCTTGTCAACAGCCATGATAGGCATTAGTTGGAATTGCTGTGGACTTGGCCATGAGCAGTGTCAGTTCTTAAGGAACTGGTGAAATCTAGTAGGCCAGATTTTGTGTTTCTGATTGAGACATTGGTGGATAATGCTCTAATGGAATAGATTCGGGTTTCACTAGGTCTTGAAGGCTATTTTTCTGTGGTAGAACGAGGAATAGTGGTGGACTTACATTCTTATGGATGAAGAGTAGCTCTTATTCATTATTAGGATTCTCAAATACTCATATTGATATGCAAATGACTGAACCCAATGGAGTTATTTGGCGGTGTATTGGATATTATGGTTTTTCGGATAGGAGTAAAAGGAGGAGCTCTGGCAACCTTCTTCGTGCCTTGCAACTGATTTCAGATTTGCCATGGTGTGTGTTAGGCGATTTCAACGATTTGCTTATTTTGGAAGAGGAAAAAAGAGGCAGTGACTATCTTATGTGGCTTTTATAGGGTCTTAGTGAGGCAATGAAGGAGTGTAGGCTTGTAGATCTTCCATTACAATGGTATCAATTTACATGGCAGCATGGTAAGGGTACTCTGGTACATGTAGAAGAAAAGTTTGACTGTGGAACGGTGAACTTGCAATGTTCTTTATTATTTCCTTTAGCTGGTTGTTGAAATCTAGTCACCTTGGTCTCATATCATAGTCCTTTAGAATTGAAGACCTGTCAAGTTCCATCCAAAGGAAGAAGTATAAGTTCTGATTTGAGAATTTAGGGTTTTCAAAAAAGAGATGTCAACTATAGTTTAAAGTGCTTGAAGGGATACTGGACGTGTTGGTTTAATGGATAAAATCATAACTTGTACTCAAACTCTTTCTTTTTAGAGTAAGAATTTTACTAGGCAATTTCAATACAAAATTGTTACCTGTAAAGAAGCCATTAGCAAGCTGCATTTGTTGGATGACAGGGATTTGATGGTTCAATTTTGAGAACAAAATGAGTTGTTATCGTCTCTACTATCTGAAGAGGAGAGGTATTGGAAGCAATAGTCAAAAGATTTTTTTAGCTTGAAGATGGGGATATGAATATAAGGTATTTTCATTCTAAAGCTTCTGCTAGAAAGAAATCCATTGTTCTTCATTGCATTTAAGATAATATAGGCAATTGGGTGGATGTTCCAGAGGGTATAGATGGTGTGGCCTGATTATACTTTAAAGATATTTTTAGTGATGACATTGACAAATGAGTGGCAGATCTGCATTATATTTGAAGCCAGGTGTCGATGGAGGATAATCTCAGTCTTATAGTGCCTTTCACACCGAAGGAGTTTATAGATGCTATGTTTCAAATGCATCTAGATAAGTCTCCAAGTCCAAATAGTTTAAACCAAGTTTCTTTCGAAAATTATGGTCTCTTATTGGTGGTGATATGTTTCATGCATGTGTAAACTAGATTGTGACTTGTGAGCTTTATGCTGATCTTTGTAATAACCCACTATTTTTTTATATAGTTAAGAATGTTTGAATTATTTTCTTTTTTTAGAGAGTAATTAATTTTAATTTGGGTAAGTAAAAAAAAAATCAATAGAAATAGAATAAATTTTTGAATATTTAATAAATAAATAGAATAGTGGAACAAAGGGTTAAATTGAATATAATTAAATCTTTAGTGATTGAAAGATTTTATGTATAACATCCTCAACCTAATTCAATTGCATTTTAGTTGTGTTATATTTGCATATATACTTCATATGACAATAACACTTATATCATTGCAGTTGAGACATTTGAATATGAATATGGTGTTTGCATAGTTGCATAACAAATTGTCATATGTGACATGAATATTGTCATAACTTAAGTAGGAGTATCTTGGAACTTATTAAATGTATAAGGATTTAGTAGAGGAATATAAGAGATGAAAGAATGAAGAAAAGGGACTAAAAGAGAAAATTTTCAACTTTCAATCAATAGGAATAAATCACCAATCTTTTATCTTATTAGAACAAGAATACAAATTGGAATTTTTTACTATTAGGGGCTGGTAAGAGAGGAGAAAAGGGGGAAATACAACAGAAGAAAGGAAAGCAAATAAAAAAGAAAGAAAGAAAGAAGGCAAGAAAAAAGAGAAGGAAAAAGAAAAAAGGGAAAAAAAAGGGAGGAGGAGAAGTTGACTAGGAAGAAATCTTGAGATTTTCTGACTTTGGTGAAAGGTATGTGATTTCAAATTTGTTTCTCCATGAAATTTCTCCTCTATGGCATATTAATAATGACCAATTAGTGGGAGTTATAAAGTTACTATAGTTAGGATTCATATGTGAAAAGTTGTTAAGAGTGAATATGAGTTCAATTCATTTAATCCTATTTAAAGGGCAGACTATTTCACATATGATTTCATAATCTTAGAAGATGAATTAAGAAAAGTGTGAAACATAAAAGTTGTAGGTTTATGTCTCATTTAAATTTTTGTAGAGTAGTGTTGGCAAATAAGTTGTGTGTGAATAGATATTACCTTTTGATTGGGACTGATTCTTATTGAACTTTGGTTAGCTATTGGTTCTATTTTTTAAGAATTTTGTGGGCTAGAGTGAGAATTAGGTGAAGTGAAAGGCATGAAATTTGTAGGTTTATCTATTAGCTAAATGTACGTGAAATAGTTTTGCTTAATTTTTTGTGTGTTAAGAGATATGACTCATTGATCAGCACTGATCCTAAACCTATTTATGCCAACAAAGTCTAAGATTGACCACTTCTTTTGAGGACCTTTGAAGCTAGATTAGTGAATGTGTGAAAGATGAAAAATGTTCATTTATATGTTAACTAACTATCTCTAAATCAATTTTTTAATTTAACTTATATGTTTTGAGATATGACTAAGTTTATGAGACTATTTAGCGTATAATTACACCAAAAATAAGGAAAATTATAAAATTCACCACAAATTTTGTAGTGCATATTTTATAATTAATTTTGGATATGTTGTATCCATATATGTCTCGTTTAATTAAAAAAAAGAATTAGGCCATTTGAATTTATGGGGCAAAAGTTATTAGAGAAACAACCTGCAAAAGTCATGATATTTTACTAGAGTACTCATGCATAATGAGATAAAAATGTTACTTTGTCACCATGGATTGATTGAGTGTACTAAAATAGGTTATCAAGGTGTTGAAGATAATATTGAAAATAAGTTCGGATCATCCATGAGTTAATCACTTAGAGATAAAGGTAAGTAAATAACTAATAGTATTTAAAAATGTGATTGGTTAAATGCTATGAACTTATACTTAATGGATTGAAAAGTTGTTTAATGAGATGATATTGATTAATACTTTGATAAAAAGATTATTATATTTTTGAATTATTTATTTTTATAAGATATTGATAAATTGTGACTTGAGAATGAAAGTATGTTGTGATATGATTTGCAAGGTTGATGGGTATGACTATTAGTCATTATATTGCCAAAATTTTAATATATTTATAAATGATTTGCTCAATGACTAACACTTGATATTGTTGAGCAAGCAACAATATTTGATAGTCTATGTGACAATAATCTATTGCCTGTATGACAACAATATATGATAGACTGTGTGGCAACAATATTCAATAGTTTATGTGACAATGATCGATAGCCTATGTGGTAATAATATGTGATAGCTTGTGTGACAACAATATTTGATAACTTATGTAGCAATGATATCTATAACCCGTGTGACAACAAAATATGATAGCCTATGTGAAAACAACATTTGATAGCTGGTGTGACAATGATATCCTATAACCTGTATGACAATAAAATATAACAACTTGTGTGACAATAATATTTAATAGCCTATTTGGCATTAAAGATAAAAAAAAAAAAAAACTCTTTATTTCGTGCATGGATTAGATGATGAGTTATTTGTATTTAAATGTTTGTTATGTTATTTGTGATTAAAGTATCATTATGTATTTACTTACTGAGTATGCAAGCTCACTCATTTGCATTCAATTTTCTTTCAGGAAGAGTAGACTAGAGATTGCATTCAGTCTGCATTTTAAAGTTGTTGTTTAGCAGTCTGATAGAGGTTGTGCTAGTATGCAGTCTATTAATATTTTGGTTTGTTTAGCCATGTATGTTTTATTGTAAATAGTTACTATGTTTTGATACAAGATATATAATATTCAAAACAATTAGAGAAAGGCCTTTTAATAATAATGGGATGGCGTGAGAAAATTTTAATGATGTTATGTCATTCTGCTACTTTATGGATGAGTTAATACATATTTGTAGAAAAGATTATTAAATATGGATTAATAAATTAAGCTACCTAATAAATTGAGTAAAGTTAAATAAAAAAATAGTTTGAAAGGGATGTCACATTATATAGAGGGATTAAAGTAGGAATAAGGCAAATAAGGAGGGATTAAAGTGGGAATAAGGCAAATAAGGAGGAATTAAAGTGGGAATTTTACCATCTTGCCCAACATAATATCTTGGTTTTTCTCTCTCCCTGACAAAAAAACAACTTTACCATTTTTTTCTTTTCCCCCTCACCATATGACAGCACCATTAACCACTTCACCAGTGTTGCCAAACACCCCACGCATATCGCCATCGAACTTTGGGCACCATCATTGCCCTACTTGTAGCTACATGATGCTGATCTGTCTCTCCTCACCTGTCATGCGCGACAACAGTAACAAGGAGAAGGAGAGCTATTGCCACCACCACTCCTTATCGGTGTTCCTCACTATCTGCCACTCGATTAGCCTCCCACAAACTTAAACCATCCTCTTATGGCCTCCGCAAATTCTCACCCTTGAACCAACCCCTTAGCATATTTTGTTCCAATTTCTTTAATTTTCTTAATTTTTCCTCTTCTTTAGTAATTAATTAAATTGATTGATGGTTGTACAAAGTTGAAAACATTTATTAAAGAGAAAATATAGACTAAACAATTTGATTAATTAGTTAATGAGTTGATTAGTATGTATGTGTGTGTGTGTGTGTGTGTGTGTGTGTGTGAATACTTATATACTTGATTGATAGGTTATCTCTAATTATTTAATTTATATCTTAAGGTTTGAGTAAAATTTTAAATAATTAGCATTAAATAATATAGTTTATATGTTTAATTTATTTAGCTTAGTTAAGTATTAGAGTTATAAAGTGGATAATGGAGATAAATATGTTTATGCATATAAGAAGTAACAAGAAATCAAGTTAGGAATTGAGTAATGAGAAACTTCCTTGTAAATATCTATGATATTGTTAGTATTCTTAATATTATTGATGTATTTGTTATTACTCTTGTTGTTTTGAATTGAATTGTGTAGGGTCTAACATTGATAGTAGTTTAGGGGACGACTTGGTTTGGATTGATTAAATATTAGAAGTGTATATTTCTACATGATTATGGACCCATTTTAAGGTAAGCAAAGTCATATTTTTATGGTGGGACTTAAAATGGGGATTTAGGAGAAATAATAATCTTAGAAGTTAGGTTAGGAATAATATTTATATTAATTCTAATAAATTATATTTTTTTTATTTAGACTCTTCTATCATTCAGTCTACACCATTAAAAATGTAGGAGTATTACATGGTCTTCAACTTTTTGTGAGTTAATATTATATACTTTTATGGGATACTAGCTAGTTTATAATATCAACATAACGTTCATGATATCCATGAGCATGACATGATATTTGTAACATGTTATTATTAGTGTTACATCACATGTATAAATAGGTGTAATGATTTGTGATATTGATGTGATTGTGGACTAAAAGCATTATGTATAAATGTATGTAATGATTTGTGATATTAATGTGATTGTGGATTGAAAGCATTAGCAAAATATACCACCTGAAGGGTTACCTCAGGATAGAGTGTGTACCAATATGATTAGATATAAATAATTATGATTATGATAGTGCTTTAGTTGAACTTGCTCTTTGGGCTTAGGATATTAAAATATTGTGATATGATAGTGCCCTCGTTGAGCTTGCTCTATGAGCTTTGGATATTAAATATTGTGATATGATAATATGTTGGTTGAGTTTGCTCTCTAAGCTTATGAAATATTATGATATGATAGTGCCTTAGTCGAGTTTACTCTCTGGGCTTAGGACATGAAAATATTATAATGTGATGAGATTATGAGCACCCTAGTTGAGCTTGCTCTTTGGGTGATTGAACATTGGAAAAAGTGCACTAGTTAGCGACCTTGGTCGACTTGCTCTCTAGGTGCTAAGCAATTTAGATTAAAAGAGCCTGATGGCTATTGCTATTGAAATATAAGGTTTTGCCCTCATTCTCATTCTATATGCTTGACCTTATTGATGGAAAGTGTGTGTGTGTGTGTATATATCTAATGTTTGTATATTTGCTATGTTTGATCCTAGTTATGCATCTTGTATGTTCACCTAGTAGGTCATAGAAGTATATAATATTAACTCACTCTCGAGATCTCAAGATTGACAATTTCAACTAACTTTTCAGGAAGTAGTTGACATGACCGATTATTTTTGGTAGCCTCGTTATCCTTCATCCACGTGGGCATAATATGTAATAGTTATTTTTTACTTATTCAAATTTTAGAACTTTGCAATTTAGAGTATTTAGACTTGTATATTGATAAATATTATGGATTTAGATACTATGTCTATTTTTGTCATACTAGCATGGATTATAAGGATTGAGTCCATCTTTCGCAATATTTAACTGTTAATGTAAACTATGAACTTCGTTATATTTATATAATCAAGGTGGATGTTATTTCTTATCCTTATAACCTAAATAATTATTAATTAAAGATTAGCTAAGAGTTTAATGGTATAGACTTGTTGCAGATTTTAGAGGCTTTAAGTCTACCTATTCCCTAATGTCGGTCACAATCTAAGTGGGGTTGTGACAGTCTTAATGCAACCATTATTTATCTTGTTCCTAAATGTGTAAGTCCTACCGCAATGAAATATTTATGCCCTATAGCTTTATGTAATATGCTATATAAGATCATAGCTAAGGTTTTTGCAAATCGATAAAAACTTGTTATCCCTGAACTCATCTATGATGCCTAATCAATATTTGTGCTAGGGAGATCTATTGTGATTAATGTTATAGCAACCTTTGAGACTCTTTATTATATGAAGCATAAAATAAAAGGCAAGGAAGAGTTAGTAGCATTGAAGATAGATATCAGTAAAGCATACAATAGAATATGATAGGCTATTCAGAGGCTGTTATGCATCAGATGGGGTTTGAAGATACATAGATTTGTTGGATTATATTGTTTGTGTTGACAATCTCATATTCTATTATTGTAAATGGTTATGAGGTAGGTCCTATCATTCCTATACAAGGTATTTGGCAGGGAGACCCATTGTCTCCTTACCTGTTTATCTTATGTACTGAGGGCTTGTCTTCGTTGATTCAAGAGCCTGAGGATAGAGGCGACATTCATAAGGTTGTTATTTACAAGGAAGCCCCTAGAATTTCTCATTTATTATTTATTGATGACAACTTTTTCTTTTTTCGAGCAAAATAGAAAAGTGTGTAGTCATATAATGAGTGATATAACTTATGACTTGGATTTGGGTCAATCAATTAATTTTAATCAGTCAAGTATTCTTCTATAAGCCAAATATTAATTTTAATAAGTCAGGATTCAGATAAGTCCCTAAAATTTCTCACTTATCATTTACTGGTGACAACTATTTCTTTTTTTGAGCAAAATAGAAGAGTGTGTAGCCATACAATGAGTGATTATGACTTACGAGTTGGATTCAGGTCAGTCAATTAATTTTAATAAGCCAGGTATTCCCTTTAGTCCAAATGTGTGTAAGGGAGTTAAAGGTAATATTTGTTCATTGTTGGGTGTTTCTTCTCATCTTGATACTGGTCGTTATTAAGGTTTGCTTTCTTTGGTTAGAAGGCAATCTTTGCTTTTTTGAGGCATAGGATATGACAGATAATTCATGGGTGGCAAGGTAGATTTTTATCACAAGCAAGTAAGAAGGTTATGATAAAAATTGTGGCACAGGCTATTCCCTCTTGCTGCAAGAGTGCGTTCTTACTCCCTATTTCGTTATGTGATGACCTTCAAAAAATGAACTCGTTTTGGTGGGATATGAAATCGAATGGTGATAGGAGAATTAATTGGACGTAGGGGTTTTTAGAACCTTTATGCATTTAATCTTGCTTTACTGACCAGGTAAGGTTAGGGACTAGTTGATCACATGATTCTTTTATGTCCAAACTACTTAAAGTTAAATATTCTCCTACAGGGGACTACTTGACAGTGGAGCTAGGTTCTAATCCAAGTTTTTTGTGGAAAAGCATTTGGTCTGCTAAATCTATTTGCAACGTGGGTGTCGTTGGAGAATCGTGGCGATTCTAATATTCCTATATAGTGGGGAGCCTTGTAAAGCAGGATGATGGATTTTAAATTTAATCTGAGGTAGGGGAAGTATTGGAACATTTGCTTGTGAGGGAGCTTCAGATTCTGAATTCAATGAAATGGGACGCAGAATTGTTGCATGAGATTTTTATCTATTTCTATAATTCCACTATCTATTGCAGGGATACCCAATAAATTGATTTGGGACTTTGACAAAAAAGGATAGTACATAGTCAAGTTGGGATATAGGTTGGTGATGGGTTCAGGGGGAGAGGAGGTGGTAGGTAATAATGCTCTTTAGTGGTCTAAATTCTGGAAAATCCCTATCCCTTCGATGGTTAAGTAGTGTATTTGAAAGGTGAAAATTAATTGTTTGCCGAATAAGGACAATCTCTTTGTTCAAGGGCCCGGTGGTGTATAATGCTTGTGTGTTTTGTGGTGCATATAATCACTTATTTTTAGATTGTCCCTTAGCTACTCACTGTTGGTCTACGTTGAGAGTACCAGTTCCTTTTGGTTATGCTAAGTCCATGTTTGATTGGTTAGCCTGGGTTTTGGAGAGTGAGGATGAGTACACAGTGGCTAAATAGTTTATGGTGCCTTGGGATATATGGTCCATGCGTAATTCATGGCTTTGGAGGAAAAGTGTCGTTATCAAGGCAAGTAATTATCTTGTGTATGGAGGAGTTACAGGCACGGGTAATGGCTCAAACTCCTTCGATGAATGGCACCTGTCCAACTCACCCACAATTGTCTGGACTTGCCCACCACTGCCATTTATTAAAGGTAATATAGAAGCTTCAATTTCATTGAATGGTGGAGCTATAGGAGTGCATCTGGGCAGTTTCTTCTTGCCTTTTCCAAATCTTTTTCAGGTAATTATCATGCAAAGGAGGCAGGCCTATTGGGTTTACATAGAACGTTGACACAACTCATTACTTTGGGCTATGACCATGTTCAATTTGAGTCGGATGCAAAGGGGGTTGTGGATGGTATCTCTTCTATAACTTGGATTATTCAAAGTATGGTGTTTTACTAGAGTGTAGATCCTTGTTAGACAGTTTCAATCATGTAACTGTCACTTTTGTTAAGAGACAAGTTTGAAAAGTACAAAATAAGAGTACCAGAAAGGAATATTTTACTAAAAAAAAGATTATTGACTCTTTTTTTTGCTAAAAATAAGAGTACCACAATGTAATATTTTACTAAAATTAAATTGATTAAGAAATTTTAATTTTTCGAAAAGTACAAAATTTTCTTATATTTAATTATAAAACTTTTGATAACAAAAAGTTTACTCTTCTTTTTCATCACTCAACTTTCTTTATGTAAATGAAATAATTTACTAAAAAAAGAGTCAATAAATGTGTAACTTTCTTAAGAAACTCTTAAAACATTTTTTAAAATTTATTTATAATTATTTTTTAAATATATTTATTTAGTGAATAAATTGTTTATGTTAATATATAAGAAATAAAATAGCATTTTATCACATACCTTTCTTGAAAATTAATGGGTAAAACAAACATAACCAGTGAATAATTCGTTCTCTATGTAGCTATAAATTAAAATATTATTTAAAATATAATTAAAAAATTAATAAAATTAAATATTTACATAAATATGTGATTAAATTAATAATATTTATTTATAAAATAAAGTGTATGAAAATTATTTTTTGCCTTGTATTTTTAATTGTTTATTTTTTAAATTTTTAATAATTTTTTTTATTTATAATTAGATAATTTTGCAAAGAAATTCTAATTGTTTGTCAAATAATTAGTTTGGCAAACATCAAAATTTTATCTCAAATAAATAAATAATTAATTAATAAATTTCACTTTTCGAAAATTGAATTTGAGATCAAAATCAAATATATATAAAATAAAATCCACTTTAACATAAAATAACTTTTCAAGAAATACTATTTCTTAAGAAATTGCTTTTTTAGAAATAAATACTCTCCTATCAAACAAGACCAAATAGTAAAAAATTAACCAAATGAATTAGATCTATTCTGCTTCGACTCTCATCGAGACGTGCACAGACACAACGCAAAGGGCAGATTAACTCGAGGGCAAACCTAGTGAAAAGTAAAAGCTCAATCCCTTTTTAGGACACAGCATATGGCTTCTGTCAATGATCCACTTTCTGCTTGCAAGTATAAAATATACAAGACACAGATAAGCATTATTAAGATAAAAAACACATCGGATCTCATTTTGTTTTTACCAATTAACTTCCACAAATCACTGGTCAAATTTATTCCCCAATTGGGAAGTATCTGGGACAAAGAAGAATTTTCCTTGGAGTTCAGATACATTGTTGTTCTTCCCCAAACCATCAGCACATTTGTAATTGAGTACCAGTAACCTCACCTACAAAGGCATCACTTGCCTTGGCTTTGGTATCATCTATATAATGCTGATAGATATAGGACAAAAAGCCCCAGATGGCCATCAGCATAGATATGACCTTCACACCATCCATTTTATCATGGAAAAATATCACAGCAAGAATGGGAACAACTGGCAAGGCCAATGTACTAATGACATTAGAGAAGAGAGAAGATACCTCAAAGATCAAACCTAACATACCTATGGAGGAAATTTGCCACGTGATAGCAGTCCAAATAAGAGTCATCAGATATGGAACTCTTCCATCTTTGTACTGTTTCATTTCGTTTTCCAAACTTTTCCATTCCCCACTGGCAAAAAGTCCCGCCACACAGCCACAAGTTGCAATGAATGATGGATAGATTTGCATATCCAAGACAGTAGAGAAGGTCTCTCTCTTTATAACCTTCTCGAAAGATAGCTGCACCAAAGAAAGGTATAAAGAGTACGCCGCAGATGCACCAAGTG
>CATIWR010252341.1:0-63149 GCA_949677035.1 Omphalea diandra
TATATATATATATATATATATATATATATATGGAACATCTTAGTCAAATATGGATACACTATGTATGTTGAGTTAGGTGCTTCCCTCAAAATTTCTTCTATCAAACCTTCAACTATAGGAATGCATAATAATAACCATAAGAACTTCATTCTCACCTATTGCAAACTTTTATTATGACCTTGATGAACACCATTCATTATCCAATACAAACCTCGATCCTAGTGTTGATTAGCTTTTATCTTATCTAATAAGATAGGTCTAACATGAAATTTAGCTATGAGTGCTCCAGATGAGATATTAAAATGCACTCTATGATCTGTCAATTGAAACATCTCACATATCAAAGGCTTCTAACAATAGATATACGAGCCAAACTACTAAAATATTTTCTACTCAGGGCATTCGCTACAACATTGGCTCCTAAGATGATACAATATATTGCAATCATAATCTTTAAGCAGTTTTACCCATATACTTTGCCTAAGATTTAGATCCGCTAATCAAAGATGTACTTAAGATTCTTATGGTTCACAAGACTCACCACATAGATAATGTGTTCGAATCTTTACGGCAAAAACTGTTGTTGCCATCTTTAAGTCATAAGTTGGATGATTTTGCCCTTGTCTCTTTAGTTGACATGAGGCATATGCAATTATCCAACTATTTTATGTCAAAACACATCCTAAGCCAACCCTTGAGGCATCATAATGCATTGCATAGCCATCAACCCTAGAAAGAAGAGTTGACACGAGTGTTATAGCCATCAGCCTCTGACTACTAAAACCTCATATTTGTCTGCATCAATTCAATTAAAGGAGTAGCAATGTGAGATAAATCTTTCAAAAGTCACCTGTAATATCCAGTTAGACCTAGAAAACTCTGAATATCTATCACAGACATTGGTTTTGGCCAATAAAGCACAATTTTAACCTTTTTCTAATCAACACTCACCCTATCCTTAGATACTAGTGCCCAAGGAAAGTTACACTATCTAACCAAAACTCACACTTTCAGAACTTAACATATAGTTAATGTTCTCATAAAGTTAGAAGTACAAGTCTCAAATGTTATTCATGATCTTCCTTACTCTTTGAGTACACTAGAATATCATCAATAAACATTATCATAAACATATACAAAAAAGGCCTAAAGTCCTTATTCATAAGGTTCATAAAAAGTAGTAGGGGCATTAGTTAAATCAAACAACATCACTAGAAATTCATAGTGTCCATATCAAGTCTTGAAGGCAGATTTAGCTATATGCTCCTTCTTGATCCTTAACTGGAGATATCTAAAACAAAGATTAATTTCTGAGAAACACTGTGCACCTTAAACTGATCAAACAAGTCATTAATATGTGGAAGGGGATACTTATTACTCATAGTAATTTTGTTCAATTACCTATAGTCCACACATAGTCTCATAGACCCATCCTTCTTCTTCACAAACTAGACTCTATGTTGCGTGTAAAACTCTTACAAATACACAAATTGTTTTAAGTAATATAATGAGAAGTATAGATTATTCCCATTAGGATTGAATTTCACAAGTACCAAAAAACTAAATTTGCCTATTATCTAGCAACTGAATGATGGAAGAATATTTAATCTAAAATATGAAAACTTTAAAATAAATTGGCAATATAAATTAAATGAAAGAAAACTTATGCAAATGATTTTTAAAGAATTCGGATTCACCATAATACTCTTCCTTAACTATACCAAGGGTTATATTTCTCATGTAATTAGGTTACTTTTTGAAGATGAATTTCCTAAATTACCTAATACTTTTTCTCAAACAAAATTGAGTTTATTACTACTATGATTATGTCTACTCTCAGGGTCATAAACTCATTAACAATGCATTAGATCCTTTGAATATTCTGTTGATATGTCTAGAGATCAAGCATACTCTGGAGGTCTTAATTTTTTAGTTTAATGTGTTATGATCAATCATAGACTTTCACTTTTTCTCCATGATTTAGAATCTCAAACCTTAAACATATGTGGTCATTCATACATATAAGTCAATTAAGCCTAAACACATTAAATCAAAGAATCCCAACATAATTTAAACAAATATCTCTTCATATAATTATGGAAAAGTATCAGGCTTTGCCCTAATTCCTAGATTAAAAAAAAGTTAGTTCATTCTAGAAAAAGAAGAAGAAACTAAGATGAAAAAATCCATTGAAATTAGAAGAAGAAAGTCCTAACAGAAGAATAATCTTGTTCGAAATAATAAATTCTAAGAAAAACTCTCTAAAATCTCCCTAAAATTCTCTGACAACTTTGGTGTAAATCAAAGATCCAAATTTCTCTCAAATCAGGTCTGCCCACTTTTCGCTCTGGAATGCTCCTCCCATCAGGTCTCCTTATTGCTTAAAAGAAAGTCTCCTTTTGTGTTTAGCGATTATGTCCTTGCTAATCTATATGACCCAATGCATGAGTTATATAACTGTCCATGCACTTGATTGCTAACTTAAATTTGTGTTGTTGACTTGGTCAACTCTATATCCCTGCATGGTCCATCGCACTGGGCTATACAATATCCCATGCAACACTGCTGAAAAATGCTATTTGGTTCCTTTTTAAAAAATTCATGTACAAACATAGAAAAGATATAAGTTAACTTATTCCAGAATAAAAATATTATAAAAAACTAGAAAAAATTTCTAATTCTTAACCTAAAAATATATGCTAAAAAAATAATCTTTATCAGTTTAACCCAAAACTTTTATACCAACTTTGTTATGACCCAATTTAAGATCATGACCAGTGCATAAATTAGTATCATATTAATTTATGCAAGTCTGGATAGAAAACATAATTCTAATAAAAGTTTGAAGAAATCAATAATTATTAACTTAAATAAGATAATCTCTAAATATCTAATAACAAATCTAATAAGTAATAATGAAAATAAATCTCAAACATAAATTACGGAGTCTCTGAAGAATAGAATCATATTATGTAAAATAATAATTCTAAAGTTAGCCTGAGAGGATAACCCAAGGAATGTTAAACAAATGAAATAATCCTCTAGAAGAAAGTAAACTAAAATTTAGATCAACAATAAATATCTAATGATTTTAAAAAAATAACAACCGTGATATGAGTTTACGTTTAATGAATGATAATTATAGCACACAATGAAACAAAAATAGATAAACACTCAAATGCTTTCGCAATAATTTTGTAGTTCTGAATATGCTAATGTTAGAAATGACTAAAATCTAATTTAATCATTCAAATAATGAAGATTTCAAAATTAACTTCAATTGGTCAAACTAACTAAGCATTTTAAATAAATTTTCGGTATAATATTCTAAGGTAATAATAGTTCACACCTCTAAAGCATAAATGGTAAGCACACTACTAAATAGTCATATTCAGATCACTTCTCCACATATATCAATGCATAATATTAACATAACACTCAGTAAATTATAATGCTTAGCAGTAAATAATGTTATCTTATTGTCATGATAGTCCACATGGTGGAGCCAAGATAATAGATTCCTATATAAATATAAATAACTAAGTACTAAATGTCAATTTAAAAAAAAAAACAAAACTGATTCAAATAGGTATCAAATTATAAATTAAAATTCAAATCACATACGTTCAGATGCCAAAAGTAGTATTATAAATCACAGTACTCAGAATTCATATAACAACAATTAAAAGCTTAAATACTTCTCAATCGATAAATTAAATCAAACATATCAAAGCATTCAAAGTTTGCGAATATCAAACAATAGAAGCAGAATAATAAATGAATTTTTAAATAATTAAAAGACATATTACGAAAGTCTGTGAGCTCTAAATGCACAACATATTTAACAAATACTACTCATGAACCTACATTTTGTATGATATGATTATAATAATAAATTTAATATTGATTTTTAATAATTAGTTAAATGATTAAAATTAATATACAAATAATAATTAAAAAGTAATTATCAAGCAAATAAAATAATAAAATAAATTTATCAAAACTTATAATTATGCACAAAGTTAGTTATAACAAATAATTATCGATTAATTTATATTTTCAATCTTATATAATATAATTTTAAGAGAAATTTTAATAAATTTGAATGAAATAATTTCTGATAATCAATAAAATAAATAATATTAAATGTTTCACAATCAAAAATAAAATTAATAGATAATAGCAAACTATATATGCATATTGAGATAATTGTAATAAAAAAAAAAGATAATCAATTCTTGGTAATTGAATTTCATAATCAAATAAAATTCTTTTTTAGAATTTTTACTTTTTAGGGTTTTCTAATTTCCTATTTAGAAATAATTTAGAATTTTTACTTTTTAGGTTTTCTTAATTTTCTATTCAGAATATTTTTATATGATTTTAAATTCTTGTTTAAAATTTTATATTTTTTCTATAATATAATGTAAATGAAGAATTCCTAATAATCAATTAAATAAATAATATTAAATATTTCTTAATAAAAAATAAAATTAATAAATAATTGCAAACTATATATACATATGCTAGGTAATTGTAATAAAATTAATTTATAATTTCAATATTTTGTAGCTCAATTTTAAAAGAAAATTTATTGAACTTGAATGAAATAATTTTTGACAATCCATTACAATGTCATTTGCCATATACTTAGAATTTTAAATAATCAATGAAATTAATTTAAATTTTATCTTCTTATTTAGAATTTTTACTTTTTAGTTTTTTAATTTTATATTTAGAATATTTTGACTTTCTATTTATAATCTTTATTTTTTAGGTATTGTTTAATTTTCTATTTACAGATAGTTTAGAATTTTACTTTTAAAACTTTTCATAATATTTTTATATGATTTTAACTTTATGTTTAGAATTTTTTTTACTTTTAAAATTTTTTAATTTTTAACCTAATTTTTTTTTTATTATGGCAGTTGAGTTATGTGATTTTCTATTTAGAAATATCTTTTTTTTATATGGCAGTTTTCTACAACATAATATAAAATAATGATACGTAATTGTATTATATACAGTTGTTTGACAAATGTCAAGTAATGGTTTTAAACTAATTCTGAGACTGAAATTAATAATATATTAGTTGTGACTCATGCGTTGTACAATATGATTATAATAATAAATTATAAATAAAAAATATTTATTTTATTAAAATGTGATATTTGATAAAATTAAAAATTAACTGTTGAAAAATTAAGTATTAAATAATTTTAATACTAAAAATTTAAGAGCTAAATAATTTTAAAATTAAAATTTTTAAAAGTTGAAAGATCATTGAATAGATATCAAGTTTCTTTTTAAAAAACCAAATCTAAAAGATAAATTTAAGATAAGATAATTATTTATTTTACAATAAATTATTATATAATTTCTAAAACTTATTAAGTATAACATTGTCAATAGAAAAATGATTGTGATAATGAATAAATATTATCAAAATAATAATTTTTTTATACTACTTAATTTAATAAGTAAAAATTTTCTACTTATTAGATTAAGTAATTTTTTGAAATTAAGTGTTTAATAAAAAATGTTACCAAACACACTTCAAATGTTAAGAACTAAAAAAAATTATTATCAAATAATTTTTAAAAAATAAGTACTGAATATTTTATTTAAGTGCTTAATATGATTATCAAACAACCTTAAGTTAGCATTAAAAGGCCATAAAATTAAATTGAATTTAATTGAGTCCACCCAAATAATTCGAGAGCCAAATTCACCTTTAATCCAATATAAAATTTTATGGCTAGTTTCCTCTTTTACCATCGTATTCAAGATAACTAAATTAAAGGCCTAATACATGTGTGTCATTCCCTAAGAATTAAGTTTGGTCATCTAACATGCAACAACACAGAAAGTTAACAACACAAGGCCAAGAAAATTTGGAATTTAAATGTTTAAGTAAAACATAGGCACATGAAGAATGTTATATCCTGATTGCTGAACACATGAAAAATTTTATATTCTGATTGCCGAATAATCACACAGAACAACGAAATATACTATGAACAAAGTAAATTTACATGAATGATGATGAAGTTGGAGCTAATCAATTAGCACAGGGATGACCAATCAAGGCAAAAGCAGAATAACTTTTGTGAATAACTCAAATAGCGGGTGACTTCTGATTTACTCTCGTGTTGGTTTAAAACTAAGAGAAGCAGGCCAGTAATAGTGAAAGAATTATAAAAATTAGCTTGCTAACCGCAATTGAGAACATGTAGAGATGGAATAGAGTTATTTTAAGGAAGTAGGAAACTAAAATAAATTTGATTATCACGAAGCAAAAATCTTATTAATTTATTGTGGCCACTAACGAAATAAGAAAACTAAATAGAGTATTTTTAAGGAAGTAGGAAACTAAAATAAATTAGATTATCACAAAGTAAAAATCTGATTAATTTATTATGGCCACAAACAAAATAAGAAAATAAATATACTATTGGAAAAAAAAAATTTAAGTTTACAATAATACATAAATTAGATTCACACACATACACACACAAAATAAGAAAATAAATATACTATTGGAAAAAAAATACTTTACAATAATATCTAAGTTAGATTCACACACGCGCGCACACATACACCACACCTAAGCACACACACGTGCGTGCACACACTATATATATATACATATTTCAAATTCCAAGTAGAAACAGATTTTCTTAAATTTTTAAGTAATTTTTTAAACCAAATATAATTTCAGAATTCTAAAGTTATTACATGTAACTTGACATCTGAATTGTAATATATTTATTTAACGTAAAAAAAAAGTTTATTTTTTTCAAAATATGACTCTTGAATTAGTTACTCGTTCTACAATATTTTTCAGCACGCACTTAAAAAAATTATGGCTAAATGCAATAAAACAAATTATTTTTTTTATTTTTACTGTTATATGCAAATTTCTCTTAAAATAGTCAACTATATTTAAAATTTATAAAATTTAGATTAATTATATTAATGATTAAAATTGAGTTGAGAAATTTATATCATTTATTTAAATTATTATTATTTCATTTTAAAAAACACATCACATTTTTTGGAGGCATAGCTTTGAAACCATTCTCCATGACAGCAAAAAAATTGTTTTAGATGTTCAATAATTAGCTAAAATCTAATTTTTATCATGCACAACTTAAAATAGAACCATTACCATCCATCTTCACTTTTCAAAGTTGCATTACTTGAAACATACCCAATCCTCATGCAAAATAGCCCTAATAGAAAATGCATTTCTTCATAACAACGTATACTTCGCGGCAGCTACTCATTATATACATAATGTTGCACCAAAATTTTCATTAGCAATGTCTGATATAACGCATTAGCCCAAAAAAAAAAAAAAAAAAAAAAAACGGAAAACAAAAAACACTAGTACGTATTCTGTGGATTAAACCTCCTCCTAGCTTCACGCTTGTAATACGGAGTTTCATCTAGTGTCCTCCTCACATAGTCCACAAAAGGCTGAGGTGTTCTAGGGGACTGTTCAGTTAACGTCGGACTGCCATGCTGAGGTGTACGAGACGCTGTATTGTTTGGGGTTGCAGGGAATGCAAAAGACTCAGTTTTGTTAAATTTGAAAATCAATATTATTCCTAGTGCTGCAACCAAAGATGCAGCTATGATTAGAAAAATGTAGCCTTTGAACATGGTTTCTAATGCAGCTCTGGCATCAGGTTCATAGTTGACATCAATTTCTACTCTCTGACCTGTCAAGGAGGAGAAAAAAACGATGACCTGTCGTCTGAATTGTTGGAAAAAAAAAAAACTATAAAGTGTCAGCATTCAAGGAAAAATAGGCTCACCATTGGCTGGAAGTGTGATGATGATTTTATCCTGCAATCTCTTTGGTTTTAGCATTTTGACCTGGAAAATTCAAACACTGCTAATATAAAAAATTCAGTTGAGTTTCAAAATGGATATTTTGTTTTAACTTTCAGTCATTTTTCGCCTATTATTGGGGATCATCCATTCATTCTAAAACATTCATCATCAGTCCCACACATTTTGGGCAGGGTCCTCAAAATTTGATCAGGTCATCAGGAGTGTTTGGCAGATGGGAAGGGTATCATATTCCTAGAAATGGGATGACCAGTAATCACATGGTCATGGTAAGTAGGCTGTGATGGAGCCAGGGGTCACTGAACCCTCTGGATTTCCCAAAAAGTTCAGAGGTGTGATAGTTATATTGTAAAAATTTTTAGTCCTTTAATTTTTTGACCAAGTTATGCGCGTTATTCTCAAAAAAAGTTCAGGGATATAATAATTAATTTGTAAAAATTTCTACAGTCCTTTATTTTTTGATATATTAAAATTTTATAATTCTTTAATTTTTTTACATTATTTTGGGCCCTCAAAAAACATATTATATATTATAAAAACTATATGTATCAATTTCAGAATATAAAAAATATACAAGAATGTTATAATTTATTAATTATAATTTGGACTCCTTGAACAAAATTTCTGCATCCGTCATTGTTGGTAGGCGATTATCAATTTATTCACAGGAAACTCCTGTGCCCAGGGATTATGTTTTCCTGCAATACTGTGCATGTGATACCTACCCAGAAGGATGGGTATCTAACTTTTCTCCGGGAATCTTATATCAAAACGACAAAGGTGACTGAAAAATACTGCTGCAATTTAAGCAAGGTTTTTTTTTTTTTTCTTACTAGCTCTCAATGTATTGATTTTTATATAATAATAATAATAATAATAATTACCCAAAAAAATCTTAAATCAAATCAATTACTTAAAATTCAGTATAAAAACATGAAGTTTAGTTTGAGTACATTATCATTTGTATTTAGTCTTTAATTATAATTAGACAATAATGTGTGATAGTAGTCAAGGTATAGTCAGTTCAATTAAATTTCTAAGAATACATAAAGGTGTACCAAACATGTATGTGTATTATTGAGTATTTTTTGATAATTGCCTACATATTGTTTCCCTCCTAACAAACAATCATATTGTATCCTGCGCAATCTATTGCTAGGCATAGCATTCCTTGGACTAGCTTATTCCCAGTAATATGTCATCCTTCCTACTAAAGGCCACCTTAGGATTCTAACTAAAACATTCAATGGATTCTTAAATACATTTCTTATAAAAAAAATAACAATAGATTATTTGGGCTAATAGCTAATCATTTCCTTTCTCAACTGCAAAATACACTCACTCAGAACTTGTTATAACTCATATAACTTACCTCATACTGTGCACGCCCACCAATCCCATAATCTTGTTTATGGATAAGGCTGATCGTTATCAAATCCCGATCATGCCATTGGATATCAACATCTACAAGATAAGCAATGACACATCAATATTTACAATAGATTACATCACAGCATTTGGGATTTCAGTTACCTTTAAACCATCAGGAAAAAGAAATTCAAATTTCTTATAAGATATAAGAATGAGCATTGCCAACATACTAAAATAGATTAATAGAAATAGAAAGAAATGTAGGATGAGAAAAAAAGTTTCCATTGGACAGTGAGGGTGGCCTGCACAAATTTGAGGATCAGTTGAGGTAGATTTGACTAAGTCAGTTTGGTGATATCTAACAGAATTGAAAACTTTTTGAATTGCACCATAGATGTATTGGTTCAAAAAGTGAGGCAATCTATATATATAAAATTCTGGTCTCAGAAATTATTTATAAAGAGTTCAACATTTGTCACATTTAACCATATGATAAATAATTTGTCATGTTTAACTATATGATATAAGCAATTAGGTGCTACATACTTTTAACATGTTATTTAATTACAGAGACTAAAAAATAGTTATAAGTGTACACAGGGAAAGAAAGAAAAATAAGAAAAAGACATAAAAACAAGGGGAAAAATAGCTGAAATGTGAAATATTACTTAAAATTTAAGTTAATAATAATGACGCTGAGATAAAAATTGCAGGCTACACAATGCACAGGTTAGTGACTTGTTTAAGTAATAGGAAAGAGAAAGAGGACCAAAACGAAAATGCACTAAGATAGTAGATAATGGCCTAGAAGGGTTCAAGTAGTCTATACCAAGTCCTTACTAGTTTAGACTTGCAGCTTTTTTTTTTTTTTCTAGTTGAGTTTGACTTTACCATTAAAAGAAAGATCAAACATACATCCATCTGAAACCTAAGACCTGAGGCTTGCCAGATGCACAAGCAGGTCAGAGTGAGGTTGCCATTGGGAGGCTAGGCTAGGGCCTGAACAAAGGTGAGAACTTGAAAGAATGATCCGGGAGGTCAGATTTATTAAAGTAAAATCACATGAGTTTAATGATCTTAGAAAAATTCCTAAGTTGACTAAATAACATAGTACAAAATTAGAACATCACGACAACTTGTACATGCATAAATGTCAGAATTTACATTTTTCATGAGGCCGGTAGCCTTAGTGGTGCTGTCTTTTGTTAGTTGACAAATCTTAGTAGGCACATCTAACCTAGAAATGGCAACAAAGAAGGTACGAAGTAGTTTGCTGCAAAGTTCTCTATAGACTTCATTAGAAATAGACAGATCAACATACAGATATGGTTAATAGTGAAGCTAGAGAATAGTGTTTGAGGGGGGCCAAATTATATATTCAATCAATGTGTTTTTAAATTTCATCAAGAATTCAAATATGGTTGTTCAAATTTAAAAGTTCATATCCAGTAATTTAATTAAAATTATTTACTAATTTTTAATTATGTGCTTATTAATTCATTTAAATTCTTTTAAGGGTTCGAAATTTCAAGAATTGCAACGAGTGATGATGTTGATTTGCAATATTATCTATTAATAGGGTTGAAATTATTTACTAAGTTATTACTTAAGGTATACAATAATAATGTTTATAAGTTATACCTTATTATATTTATAACAAATTATATAATAATATATTTATAACAAATTTATTATATTTATAACTTAAGGTATACAATAATAATGTCTGTTTATATCTATAACAAATTATATATAAAGTTCTTTTATTTATATAAAATATTTATATATAATGTAAAATTTTATTCATAAGTTTAATTTGAAAATAAAATCACATAAAAATTTATAAATTGATATGATTAAAGTCTATTAATTTATAAAAGTATGGGGACTTCTCAGGATATATAGACACCAATGGGGACTTTGTGTGTGTGTGTGTGTGTGTGGAAGAAGGGGGGGTGGAGCGGGGGGTTGCATGGCCCCACTAGTCCCTACATAGCTCCGACCTAGATGTGGTGTTGTTCAGGCTGCCAGAAACAACTCACCTTTACAGACAAAAATAAAACATGAAAACCCCAATATATAAGCCACTGAAAAAAGTTTACTTTGTTGTGGTGGGAGGGGTGGGGGGGGAGGCGGCGGGGTTTGGACAAGTGTGATCTCTCATTTTACCTGTGTTACCCAAGACGGTTACAATAGTCTTATTGGAGTCTGGTGTCAGATTCAACTGCATTAAACTCTGCAACATAAAAACATCAGGGCAGTGTTACTAATTATTACTGTTTTCAATTTGCACATAATCTGGCTGATGCAGACAACAGAATGGAATTATAAGAACTATTTCTTCCTAAACGGTCCCTAGTCTCTGTCACTGATTTAGAAGAGGGCAACTTAACAGGTTTTTTTTTTAATCAGATTCTATGAATAAAACATCCCAAAAATCAAATTTGAATTAATATAAAAATTAATAGATGGAATTGAATATGTGGTAGCTAGAATTCTAACAATGTTGAAAGTGAACCAAAGGTTTTGGAGAAATTATGTGCAGTTTGGAGGTTTGTGTATATTGTAAACATATTCTTCTCATCATTTTACACAACCGAGTTACCTTATCCATCTCCAATATTGAAAATCCTCCAATAAAAAGTGCAGATGCAGATCCAGAGATGTGGTTGGCTTCTCTGAGCGAAGCATTGATGAAAACAGATATGTATGGTCTCATGTCCTTCAATCTGGGTACTGAACGTACCAAATGCTCTGGCGAGTATGGGAAGAAGAGGCAATAGAAATTACCTGTAGCAACATCCATCCATGGCTTTGCATACCTTGAGCCCAGAGACAGAAATATATCAAAGATCACAAAATACCTTCTATTTACCAGATATGCACCAGATGAAAGAGTCCAAAACTTACCCAATATAAGGAGGATCAACCTTACAATCATATGACATTTCTTTACCATTTCCAACAGTGTCAAACTTATTGTAAGTGTCACTGGTTCAATCAAACAGAAAAAACAAATCCATTAAACATCTTCTTGTATTATGTTTCTTTGTCTGCTAATCGGAACAACAAATGACAAAACAAATCAATTGGAGTGGACCTACAAATCAGAACAACATCTTCTTGAATTATGTTTCTTTGTCTGCTAATTAGTGGTAAAGACGTAGCCCCCTAAAAAGCCAAAACAAATCAATTGGTGTGGACCGACATGGATTGCTGCAGCGGCCTAAGACTTGGCCTTTGATACACCAGTGGAGATGCCGTTGCAGCAATCATGGACTATAACACCCACTGCTAGGCATGCTTATGCACCAACGCTCCATGGATCCTATATTTCAGGCTTTTATAGAGCATAGGTTTTGCAGTTGAAATCCTTTTTTGAATAGTTAGAAAGTAGCTACAGAATTACTTCATAAAAATTGTTAATGTTTACTGGAATGTGTTTCATCTTTCATCTGTCCAATCGATGGCAGAGTTACATTAACAGGGTCAGAAAAAAAAAAAAAGAAAAGCTTGCTTGACAATCTAAAGTTTGCTTTTGAATGACGCATATGTCCAGACAAGACATCCAATGTTATGAGATCAAATAAATAACTCCAGAAATTTCCATTTAAGAAATCACAATAATCAAAATTGCTAATTCTGAAACAGCAAGGACCCCAATGCGTATATGCAAAGCTTCATGGGGTTTTTGGCAATTAATTCAAATCTTTTATCATGATCACTATAAGATGGACTCATTCACAAACCTGAACTTCACAGGGAAGCGATATCCTTTTGTTGGATACGGAACATTTGTTAGCATCTCTTTCGGAGCATCAACCGAAACAACATCTCCCGATAGCACTGTAACTGCTGTTTGCAACTTCATACTTGGAGATTCAAAAATTACTGTGCATAGATTCCAATCACAAAATCACTTATATCAATTTACATAAACATGCATCTATAATATAATTTTTTTTTTTAAAAAAAAAAAGAGACGGAGCACCTTGGGTTGAACCTATCCCAACTGCTTTAGTTTTTCCTGATGACATATCGACAGCTATAACACTTTCATTGGCACTTAACCAGCGGCCAGAGACTTGATCATTAATACCTACCACATAGAAGAAAATAAATTATTAACTAATGATCATTTTATAGGGAAGATACAAAGGTGTAAAGAACTTTGCTTCTTGCTAATGAAAAATGTGGATAGTTGAAATATTTTAGAAGAAACAAAAGGAAATCTAAAGCATTTGACCATTGGAGGCCCACCTTCAACGCTAAAATCTAGTGAACTTCCTTCACGAGTTACAGGGTTCTGAGGAAATATATTGGCACCAACAGAGATCTGAAGAAATGAAGCATTCAGGTGTTTCATACTGGACTGAAATTGTAAAAATTAAATCAAAGGTATCATAGGAAGACTGAATAATAATAACTAGCATAAAAGAGTTTATATTCATGTAATGATAAGAGTGAATAACTATCAACAATTAAATAAAGCATACTCTAGGAAAAAGCCTAGGCAGATGAAGAAGACTCCCCACAAGTGCCTCAAAAACCTCTCCAAAGTTGTGGCTTTGTGTTTGGATGAATGCAGATACAGAGCAAGAGCATGATGGTTGGCACAAAAAATATCTTAGATGTTGTCAATATTTTCAGTAATGGCTAGTCATAAGGCCCAACTAGACATCATTTAATAAATATTGCAACTAGTTATGTCCAGATAAAATTAAAAAAAAAAAAAATTAGCAGCATTTTTTTTGGAAAAAAAAAAAAAAGAGGTTAATGTAAACAAAAAGAGAAGATTCAGAAAACCCAAAGATAATGAAATGTAGAGACATAGTTGTGAAATGATCTAATAATGTATTTAAGCAAGGTCAAGCACATAAGCATGGAAAAGTAAAACCCTTTACCTAAATCCTTTTTCTCTTTCTCAGCAACAATAATGAAACTCGGATTTCCCATGACTTAGTGAAAGAAAAGCAAGGGCTAGATGTTAATGAATTAGCGAAGTGCAAAGATCAAAGGACAGATAGTTACCAGCATATAGTCGGACTTCTGTGGATTACTTTTGAAAGATACTCGTAAAAGAGCTCTACCATATTGCATTGCCTTCAACAAGAATTGAATAAAGAATTGCAGTTATTAACATGGTGGAAAAAATTGACATATATAAAAAAAATATAAAATCATTTACATTTTTGTGAAAAAATTTGATGCTACATAACATAATGATACAGTTCATATGATTAATATTAATTAACAATATAAAAAGGCAGAAGGTTCAAGCCACTGTCTACTCATTAGCCACATGTTCAAAGGAACATTTCAAAATTACAACAATTTTCTAAACTTTACTGACAAACCTGTAGATGGATACTCCCACTGCTATTTTTTATATCTGTTATGGAGACAATATCACGATAGTTAGTTTCAGCATGGTAGTGCACAGCATTATGTGCTTCATAGAAGGGATTTCCTGATCGAAATAAAAAACCACAAGAAAATGATGAGAACTCAAATCTGGAGATATAAATGATAAGATAATTATATAACCAAAAGATAAATACCTAAAGCATCCAAATAGTTTATTGGAAGCTCAATTTCAGTGCCAATAGCAACATGAACTATGTGGAATGGAAACTCCTTGCTTGCAATTCTTATTTGTGCCACCTGATGGAATACACACCATTAAAATATATTGTGAGACCGTTAACAAAGAAGTCGAGCAGATAGATGTAAAACAAAAAGCAGACACAGACAAAAGACTTAAGCATAGGCATCATGACAACCAAAGGAAATTAATTAACTTTAGGAACAAGTTCAAAACCAGACCACATCATTTAAGGGTTCTTGCTGTGTAGCATCATGATAAACCAAAGGAGATTAAATAACTTTAGGAACAAGTTCAAACCCCGACCTCATCGTTTAATGGTTCTTGCTCTGTGCATGTGTGTGTGTGTGTGTGTGTGTGTGTGCTTGTATATTGTAATCAAAGCTGAGAAAGAAGTATTTTCTCTTGTATCTTCACTGAGAAATCTGTCACACACACACACACTCAAGTGTGTGTGTATATATATATATATATATATATATATATATATATATATACACACACAAACAACTAATTAGGATCCCTATAATTAAGTTCACTCAATTAGGAAGGTCGTCTACTAATTAGGATCCATATGATTAAGCTCTCTCAATTAGTAATTAGGATCCTTACAATTAAGCTCTCTACAAATACTTCCTATATTATTTACAACCTGTAGTTACTTCCAATAACACTCCTCAAATTGGAGCATAAATATTAATCATGCCCAACTTGTTTACAAAGATAATACACTCAAACTCCGCTTAGAGCTTTTGTGAAAATATCCCCAATTGTTCTCCAATCTTCACACATCCTATGGAAATCAGACCTTGCTATATTTTCTCATGCACGAAATGGTAATCAATTTCAATGAGCTTAGTTCTTTCATGGAATATTGAATTAGACACAATGTGAAGGGGAGCTAGGTTATATTACACCACAATTTTACTGGTACTAAAGTTTTAAAACCTATTTCAATCAAGAGCTGATATACCCACAGTATTTCACATGCAGACTATGTCATAGCCCTATATCCAGATTCGACACTTGATCGTGACACAACATTTTGCTTTTTACTCTTCCATGAGACCAAATTTCCTCCAACAACGACACAATAGCATGATGTTGATCTTATATCCACCTTGGATCCTACCCAATTTGCATTTGAGAAACATTCAATATGACCATGTCCATGATTTGCATACAAACTACCACATCTATTTGCTCTCTTATTTAACACAATCTGCTCTGACACCGCCCAATGATAAACTGTTGGGGATCACATAAACTGACTCAGAACATTGACAAAATATGCAATATCCAGACGAGTCACCATAAGATAATTCAACTTCCCAACCAATCTTCAATATTTCACTAGATCCTCAAGTAGTTCACAATCTTTTGTAAGTTGCACATTAGGAAATATTGGAGCACTACATGGCTTTGCCATCAATTTTCACGTCTCAGTTAATAAGTCAAGCACATACGTCCTCTGAGATAGAAAGATACCTTTTTTACTCCTTGTGACTTCAACATCCAAGAAATACTTCAGCATTCTTAAGTCTTTTATGTGAAGAAAGGACTTCAGAGATGAAATTCTTGTAGTATCACTCTCAATAATGACAATATCATCCACATACACAACTAAAGAATGATGCCAGCTTCAAATTGTTTGTGAAAAACAAAGTGGTCAAACTTACTTTTTATCATACTGAACTTCTCAATAGCCTGACTAAACTTTTCAAACCAAGCACGAGCACTCCGTTTCAAACCATACGGAGATTTGTGAAGATGACAGACCTTCCCATACTTCCCTTGAGCAACAAATCTGGGTATTGATCCATATAAACCTCCTCTTAAAGATCACCATGAAGAAAAACATTATTGATATTTAGCTAATGCAAAAGCTAATTATGAGTAGCTGCCATAGAAATTAACAACCTGATAGATGTCAATTTAGCGACAAGAGAAAAAGAGTTGGAATAATCCACTCCATAGGTTTGAATATATCCCTTAGCCACGAGATGAGCTTTCAGTGGAGCAACTGACCCATTAGGACTTACCTTAACCGTGAACACCCATTTGCATCCAATAGCCTATTTTCCTAAAGTTAAATCAACTAAGCTCCAAGTACCATTGTCATCTAAAGCATTCATTTCTTCCATCATTGCGTCATGTTTAGGATGAGATATGACTTCATGAGCAGTTGTAGGAATAGAGATAGAGCCAAGAGATGCAATAAAAGAACAAGAAGGTGAAAAGTGGTGATAAGAAACAAAAGAAGAGACAATAGTCCATTGACATTTACCTTTGCATAAAGCAACAGGAAGATCATTACTTGAGATTAGATCGAATGACGAACGAGTTGGTGCTGGAATGAATTAGAAGGGTGTTGTTGTCTGGAATAGACCTAGTGAATGGAAGCTAGAAAGGAACCAGTTCAGAGACATGTTCACAGGATGTGATAGTTTAGACTAACAAATCATCATCCCCCGCCTGACGTTCCAGGGTAGAAGATGAAAAATATGCTGTTTCTTCTAGGAAAGTAACAACAGCTGAGATAAAATACTTATTAAGACTAGGACAATAGCATCTATATCTTTCTAAAGATAAGAATAACCAAGGAAGATACACTTCCAAGACTTGGGATCTAATATAGTGACATGTGGACAAACATACCAAACAAAGCAAGTACTACCAAATATCTAAGGTTCAATAGGAAACAATGACTTAATAGGAAAAAGGATAGGGGAAGATATGTGGTTAAACAGAAAACATGTTGTTGAAACTGCATCAACCCAGAAAGTTTTAGGAACATCCATTTAGAATAATAACGCTCTTACGGTTCAAGAAGATGTCTGTTCTTCTACTCTGCTGCCCCATTTTGAGATAACATATCAACACACAAAGTTTGATGAAGGATAACATTCCGAATCATGTAAGTTGGAAACGATGCTGACAAATATTCTTCGGCATTATCGCTTTGCAATGTATGGACAAAAATATCGAATGAGTTTTAATCTCAAGATAAAATGCACATAAATGAGAAAACAATTTAAAGTGACTTTTCTTTTAATATAACCAAGTCACACGAGAGTAATCATCAATAAAAGTAACAAAATATTTAAATCCAGTTTTAGATAGGACTGGACAAAGACCCCAAACATCAGAATGAACTAATTCAAAAAGAGAACTACTCTTTTATTGATTCTTGGACTAAAACTAAGACGATAGTCACAATCTAATGAAGATACCCTACCAAACTGTGGACAAAGCTTCTTAAGCAAAGGAAGAGAGGGATGGCTCAACCTAAAATTTGCCTTGAAAGTGGATGTGACACCAAAATAAGCAATGGATTTATGTATCTGTGTGTCAAGAATGTAGGAAAAGAATGAGATGCAACAATTGAGAGAGCAAGTAAGCTAGCTTACAAACATCAAATTAGAGGGCATTTGAGGAAAATATAGGACAGATGATAGAGGAAGCAAAGGGGACGAGGTAATTGTGCTAGACCCAAGAACACAAGATGTGAGCACCCATTTATTAAAGTAACATTAGAAGTGAAGGTATGTGATTGGTAAGTAGAAAAGAGATTGGAATTGCTTGTCATATGATCTCTAGCACCAAAATCAATGACCCATTTGGAGATTGAATAAATAAGACATGCATTTGGTTTATCTGAATTGGCAATAGCAGTGACTGAAGTAGATGAAGATTTTAATGATTCTTGGTATTGAGAGAACTTGGCAAATTCATCTATAGAGATAAGAACAGATGCATCATTAGTGCATGCAAATATGGACCGAGTGAGTTTTCTGAGTTTCATTCTGAAGCTTTCTACAATCACGCTTCATTTGTCCTGGCTTATGGCAATAATGACACAATTCCTCTTGAATCCTGTGCTCGAGTCTTAAATAGTTTGACCCTCCTCCTTTGTTGCCGCTCCTGTAATGTGATCGCCCAGACTCATAATCATTATTTCAACTGATAAGAACACCACTGAACTGAATAAATGGAGTACTTTCTGTGCGAAGTGCCCTACTAAATACATCTTGTAAAGAGGAGATCTCAAAACTAGAGAAAATTTGAGATTTAACAGTCTCAAATTCAAAAAGAATACCGGCTAGAAAACTCATGACAGTCATCTGCCCTCTTTGACTTTGCTGAACCTTTACATCAAAACTAAATGGCAACAACTTATATTAATCTCTCACAAGTTCTGTTAAAATCTATGAAGTAATTCGTAATAGACTTGTCTGGTTCTTTTGCACGGTAAAAAGCCCTGCACACCTCATAAATGCGAGAAATATTTCCTTTCCCAGAATACAAGAAACCCAAATAATCCATCAATTTGTTAACAAATTCAAGTGATTGATTAAACCTATTACCTCACTGTACAAACGTAGACGAATGTGTGTTGTACAAACCTAGACGAAAAAATAATGATCTTTTCGGATCAAATGCGTCGTCACATGTCAACGGTGATGACAAACTGTCACTCTACAAACAAATAATGAAGCAAGCAAGAAATAACAATAACACAAAGTTTTGGAATGTAAACATCAATGAAAAATAATTATCTTATGCAATCAGGCATTCTATTGGATTTTATTTCGGGAACCATCAAAGGGATACAACAGGGAGTGTAATTGTGACAGTTTTGATTATATGCTATCAAACATATCCTAAGGAAAAGTTTTAAGACAATTCAATGCTATAACGAAGTTGTAAAGTAGAAGGATGGAGGGAAAATATGACGTCTAAATACAAGGCACCATTTCATTAATCACATGACACTCCAAAAGCTTCTGACACTAGAAATTTTTTCAAAAAGGGAAAAAAAAACGTCAAAGCATTTTACAAAAAATGCAACCTTTTTTTGGCATGAATGTTATTCTACTTGTTACTTTAAAAAATTGCGCTTTTAGAACACAGCGTAGCTTATGACACTTGAAGGAATGCAACTTAGATTGCAATAAATATAGCGAACAAAGACCATTATTGGAAACAGCAAATTAATCTCAATAACATAAATATAAGAAGCATGAACGAAAATGGATATAACAATAAAAATATAATAGTTCAAGTAAAATAACATCAATACCTCAGCAACCCAAACACAAGAAGCAATCTCAACCCTTCCAGTGGTTCGATCCTTGGCCTGTATGCATGCAAGATTGTTACTCTCCATTGTTTTTATTCTATCCCCATCAATGGAAATTGCATCTTTTTTCCAAACTTCATTCTTTTCACAACTTCTTAATAATGAATAGGTAATTGTTCCTTTGCGACCCTGACCGTCCCATTGGCTATGTGATTCCAGAGATGAAGGCAAAATACTAGATGTAATGTAATGAGGAGGAAGAATCCATGTTACTGGAACTCCAAGAGCAAGAGGGAGATCAGGAACAACTGATAATGATATGGATGCATGATAAAGCCTTGTCTGTGAGTAAGAAGTAGAAACAAAATCACATGAGAATGTAACTGCAACACTTGTCCTGCCTGCAGATCTGGAATAGAGTGATAATTGATCATAAGACAAGCTTATATGGTAGATGGCAATGAAAATTTAGCACACATTAAACCAGTGTAAGATGCAACATTTCATGAAACAAAAAATTTATAAGCAATTTACCATTCAGCAACAGCCATTTAAGATTTGAGCACCTATGTTTAAAAAGAATTCTAGACAGTAATCTTAAAACAAGAAGCACTAAAAGCACATGTTTAAGAATACTATGTTATCATAAGCCCATGACATATCCCAAACTTCTTTCATCCTCAAATTCTGTGCAATACCAGTGAAATTGAGATTTGTTCCTGAAAAAGAGGGGGAAAAAACATAATAGTAGGCTAATAGCATTAGCCTTAAGGGAAGATACTTAGAACATTTCACATTGATCACCAAACTTTGGGAGGTGCAGTCTAACGAAGAAGAATTCCAGAAATGGAATGCATTCCAAGGGGCAGAAACCCGAACAAAAAGCCCACACACAGTTGTAGGAAAAATGGTCGATACTTTTTCTCCACCACATACATTTCATACTGAACTTTTGGCACTTTCTGCAGTATGGTTCGTCAAACAGTAATTTTATATTATCAAGAACTACAACAATTCATACTGTAAAATCCATGAGCTACTTTCTAGTAGCATTAACTTGAAGTTGGACTGGAATTATTATCTATGCACTGGATTGTTTAAAAGATGTCATTGTGGCATGCAGGTGCTGTCACTCAGGAACCCTCAAAATAGGCCTCAAGTTCTATTTTCAATATAACACACTCATGAACAAGATCCATGTTCACAGTGTCATACAAAGACTAATACAATAAGTTGGGAAGAATGTCGCTTCGGAGAAAAAGTATTTATTTATCCCATCATTGATGGTTGGAACACTTGTCACATTGGTATTGTGCTAGAATTTTTTTACACTTAGGCGCACATGTAGGCTAAATATTTTCATCCAGCCCCAGCTCTACACCAGAGATTGACTTTGGTGATTGGACAACATATTATCACAATATTGTTGTCCAAATGCATTATTGGATGAAATTATAGTTCAGGATTACATTGCATAAGTGTGTAAAGTTTGAGGCAGAATTAGTGAACGTATGCTTAGATTTTAAAGCAACTTTAGTGAGATGTCAATGAACTATACATAATTTCGTATGATCTCAAACCATCACAACTTCACAAGACAAGATAATTAAATTGACACAATTAATCATTTCATTGATTTTACAATGACATTTTTGTTTCAACATTTTCTGCTGGTATGTGAAAGGGTGAGGGTACAAAAGAGGGGCTCCAAAGACCAACATTCTGTTTGGGGAAATAAGGTGACAGAAGGAAGAGGTAAGGGTGGAAAATCAAGAAAGTGAGGAATAAAGAAAATAGTTAGTTTCCCAACTCTTCTTTGGTTGTGAATAAAATGAAAATTTATGGAATAGAAGATATAGTTTTCCTTGTTTGGGAATCAATAGTCGAGTAATTTCACAAGAATAGTTCACTTTTTCTCCTCACTTTGCCTATTGTCTCTCCAAATTGGAGAAATTGAAGCTGTGTAGGCTTAGAGGGAATTTTGGATTTATTTTCTTTCCTTGCTTATTTTTCCTTCAAGTTTCAAAACAAGGGAAATGATGTTCTCTTCATTATTTTCCTCACTTATGTCAAAGAGAGAATAAAAATATAGCCTGGTTCTTGAAGTTAGACATCCTGAAAAGTATGTAAACTATAAAGAATGGCAGAAGAAGAACTTCATCAGGTGTCTCCAGGTATTAACATAGTATGATGTGTAGCATACCTTCCATTCAAGACTTCAATGAAACTAAGCTCTTTTTCATCATCCAATTGAAACCAAGTCTTTTTACCATGCAAGCCTTCTGCCTTGTAAAAGCCCAACACCTGAATCCATGTAGCAGACATATGAGAACAGAAATCTGAAACAATAATAACACGGCACCCACTCTTACCTTTTCATCATCTACAGTCCATTTGTACTTTTTGCAGAGCTCATACAAGGAAAATAGATCACCCTGACAACAAAAGTCAGGCAGTCAGAACTTCAACAGCAATGAAGAAAAGATAAGAAAAACTCATTTTGGTTGTCTATTCTTGCCTCAAGAAAAGAAGGATATATTGGCATGTCACAACCAACATCAAGCTGTTCACTTTGTACATTCAACATCGCAGAAGAAGGAACTCCCACTTTAACATTGCCATAGGCTTGACAAATCACAACATTTTCATTCCCATAAACTGTGGAAAGGATACTCTGGCAACAAAAACAATGCATAAAATGAGGTTAGCATACTAAATTTGAAATCGATTCAAAGAGCTAGCAATTCCTTGAGTCAATTCTGGAGAGAAATGGCAACAGACAGGACTTGATTGGTTTATGAGAACATTTGAGTCAGAGATGCCATTTTAGAGACCTTCTTTGGAAAAAGGATCCAGCAGGATCAATACTGAACACCTGGATTCTAATGTACATATACAGCAGAGCTTACTATGTAGCACTTATATGTTATTTAAGGGGGACAAATAGAAACCCATCAGAATTATTTTATTTGAGATAGGCTGGTAGGTCCAAATCAGACCTCATTACATTCCTTACCAGCAGCAGGAAAAGATCTTCTATCCCTCTCCCTCCTCCCCTTTGTGGCTTAGGGAGATGGTTTCCAAGCATAGCAGCACATGGCTGGTTGACTCCATTGACAATCAGTATCAGCGAAAGAGATTTTGAGAGAGAGAGAATGTCTATTCAGGCACAAAAAAGTTCCAGAAAAAAAATGCAGATATTCATCAAGAAGATTCCAAACAATCTACAGTTTGCACATAAATATTAACCTCATAAGATACTCAACAAGATCATGTCTCAAGTAGTAGAAAACCAGTAGTGTGAACTTCTACGTCAAAGTTCACAATAGTTAACTTTCATCCAGATATCATATCTTACTGTGTTTCCAGGTGAAATTCCAGATAGTTTTCCCGAAGATCTGTCAATAGTTGCTATTCCATCATCCAAAGAAGTGTACTCAACATAGACACCAATTGTTGGGCCTCCTTCCACAGTAAGCTAAGCACAAGAAAAATGTCATTCAATCAATGGGAAACAAGACAGAGAACCAGAAACCAAAAATTGGAAGAACTAAATGAAACAGAAAGAGATGCAAGAGACACAGTTGAGAATTATACACTAACATAATTGAAACACAAAATAAAAATTTTAAAAAAATCTGTGAAGAAAGCAGTGTGACATTTAAACATGAATGTAGCAACTACAAGAGTTCTACACAGTTCAAACTTCAAGTTGTATCTAAAAAGAGAGAAGTTCATAAGATTCCAGATCATACCACATAAGATGAACCCGGTACCAAGAATATATCATGCGGGTGAATTCTCAAAGGTGCATAGACCTCTATCTTTATTGGTGGGCTCAGTATTTCACACCCAGATTGCTGTTTGGTACTGACCTGATTTAAAATCAAATCATAATCCAGAGTTCCCAGACAAAGAAATGTGACAAAGTAACATACAGGCACACGTTCAAACAAGAAACTTACATAGAGAGTTGTGATCCCAAGATTCTTAGCAATAATTTTGAAGTTTGGCCCACTAACATATACACCACTACCAGGTCTTGGGACATCATTGTCATCTAAAAGTTCAACTATATCATCCTCAATCCATACATGAATGTTCATGTAAGCATACTGCAACAAAATTTACCAAACATTCTAAGGATCTCAATACAAGCAAGAAAACATGGGTCAGAGAAACAATTGCATGGAGGCAGACACACAACCAGTAAATGTGAAACAGGAAAGACCAGCGAAGTCAAGAAAATTTACAATTATTCTTCATATGCATGCTGATCCAAATATCAAAAAGCAAATAAAATCTTTACCTGGATCTTGCTTACAAAGCATGCCAACATGAGATAAACTGGAAAATATGGCTGCTAAAAAATATAAACTAGAAAGTTGGATCAATTCAAACCTGATTAGGGTCAAAAGTACTTCCGTCACTAGTCCCAGCTATTACATCTATGGACACTGAGTATCCTTCCTGAAATTATTAAAGTAAGATGATAAATGTTAGTTCAAAACAAAATTAAAACACGCTGTTACCACAAAACGCACCATAATGCTTATTTCTTCTCCTGACACAATCTTAATCCACTCTACTTCTGCAACTTGGACCTGAAAACACATACCCTCCATGAGAAACTACACAAGTGATGTACACTGGTGAATTCAAAAATGAAGGCATGTGGAGAATATCTCAAGCAGAAAAGAAAAGGAACGATCTGGGGGTTTATGAAGTCAGATGAAATTCAACACTTTAGACTGTGTGAAAGTGGAATAAGTCCCTGCCTTTCTTAGTAAGCTAAGCCTCTAATCCAGCCTTGTATTTTAAAGAAGAGTGAGATTAAGCCTTCACTTGCACCCTACCGTGTCTCCATAGGCTAACCTGCAACCCTAAGGAGTTGGATCTTACCTGTTTGCAAGACAGGTTGTTAATTTAGGTCGTAAGTCTTGTTGGTTATTTGTAGCATTGTATCTAAAGCAATGCGCTTCGAATTACTCCTAGCTACTGATCCTCAGTAAGGACTCTCTCAAACTTGAAATTGCTGTTCACATTGCAAGATCTGATCCGTCCTTTTGGAAATGAGAAAGCCTTGATGCTAGTCTCCCCATTAACCATGCAGCCATTATCATCATAAGGCAGCTCATATTCAAATGGATGATCCAGACCCAAGATATTACATTACCCATGATCGAGGAACCTTTCAGAACAAATTCCCAATGGCATATATCATTATTTTTTGTGCATAATTTACTAATTGAATAAACTATGCATTAACCAGAATTTCAATTGACTCACGTAAAAGAATAGTTTTTAGTCAGAAGGCATTGCTTTCAAATATTTCAAAAAAAAAGGAAAAGATTATGGAGCGATAACTCCCTAAAATTCATGTTTGAGAGGACAATGTTCTGCAAGGTTTTGGTCAACTTAATTGATATCTTAAAATGAAAACATGCACAATTATCGTATCTTGCCAACGTATTCCATTTTTCTTAACTCAGTTAACCCTTAACTCCAGACCTGTTGAGGCTGGCATATGGATCTTTTCTCTTTGCTCCACCCAAATTTTAGGCTCCGCCTTCAAAAAATCCAGGGTCACTAAATCTGTTCTCGTTGCGCTATCGTATGCCATTCTACTCCACCTCACTTTCTTTTCTCCTGCAACTTTAATATGCTCAACTTCCCATACCAATGCATTTGTCAGTCTATGTCTCTATCATGCATATGGACAAATCATCTCACAAACCCTGCTCTCAACTTTCCTCAACGAGGCCACTTCCATCTTCTAATGAATGCATTCATTTCTTGGTCCATATTTTATTTCTACACATCCATCTTACCAGTCCTATTTCTGTGATGCTAATCTGATATATCCTTCGTAGCTTGCTCAAGAAAAGTCTTCCCAAATACTTTATAAGAGAAATTAAACCTTTAGAGAAGGACAAAATTTGATAAAACAAATTAAGATAATTATTCATCAATATTAGAATTTAGTTGAAGACTTTGAAGATTTGTATGTGGCAATACTAAACCCAGCTGACAAATTTCATATTAGGTAATAGAACTACAAGAAATAGAAAAGAAGAAATGCATCACCACAGCAGAAGCTGCAATAATTGGAGCAAGCCCAACATCATAAACTGTCACAAGAGCACTCCCCAACCCTTTAGGAGAGAGGGTCAACTGAGAGCATTGCAAGCCTGATGCAGATTGAATAACTTTTGCCACATGAGAATCATTGACAACAGCTTCCAAGAAACAGCTACCCCCAGTAATTGACAGATTTACCTGACAGATGTAACTCTGGTTAATATTTAACATGCTAGAATTCAAGATGAGCTGTGCCACATGCTATTCTATGGTGTAGATTTTTGGAACCCCATCAGTGACTAAAATGTATCTCCTTAACAAAAAATTAAAGGTGGCATGAGAAAATAAATATCACCATAAACATGCTTTCCCATTGAACATTATTATTATGTGGTCAATCCGTCATAAACTCAATTCAAATCGTTAGAAATCGAGTTAACTAATTTAAATTTATTTAAACTCAAAAATTTATCATTCTGAATTATATGATATGTTTGAATATCGTAAAAGTTTTGGTACCTCAAAATAGAATCCTCTACAACAATCAATGTTATGCTGGAAGATAGTTCTTAAATCGAGGTTCAACATCTCCATTTTTTGAACCAAGAATTGAATCGTAAGATTCAGTACAATTTCTTTAAGTTAATTATAAATAACATATATTTATCTAATAGAAATGAAAAACATCAAAACATATCACATAAAATGCTAGAAAGTGTTAAGACTTGATCAAACAATAAAATGGACGCTCACTCACACTAATAAATAAAAGTAGACCTGATAAAACAATAAAATAATATTACGATTGTAGATGCACCATTTTAGATGGCCAAGTAGGTTTAAATATTGTTGCTCAACACAAAAGAAGATTAAAAACAAAAGAGAGGGAAAGGGAGAAGGAAAAGGATGAGAATGCCAGGAAAGTCCACTATTGGTGTGGGAGAACACTAGGATATTATGGAAATACTAGAAAAAGAATTTGTCTTCACAGTTTAGGTAATCAAAACACTTTGTCCCTCTAATAGTACTTCAAACTTTATGGGTCGTTTTAGGAAATTTCTTCATTGTGAAATCAAGGTTAAATTTTAAACCTACTGGGTCAAATAATCAACTGAATCATATGACTTCAGTTGATTCACACTATCCGGTATTGATTCAGGGATATTTCCATTTCTGATTCCACCTATAGATTCAAGTCGATAAGGTATAAAACTGGACCAAATAGTATAATTCAAATCACAAATGTATGTTTCTAGCAATTATGGCTGCAACATATAGTGAAAACTTAGATTGCATTCTATCTGATAAAGTGGGCAAAACACTTATTCCTGTCTTGATGCATATATAGATATTTGAACTTCAATTTTATTTGTTTTGACCATATCAAATAGTCTAGCAAAACTAACTAGACACCTCAATAAATTGAACTAAAAACATAAAAGAGAACACAGAACCATGTATGAGAAAAAACTTACAACATGGGCAAAATGTGCATAATGCTGGACACAGGAACATTGAACAAGAGCACATGAAGAAAAGCAATGTGTATGAGGTCTAATCACAAGTAACTGATAGTATTCTACAAAATGCCTCAAAAGGTGAACAAAACAAGCTCAGCAGTTACTATGTAGAGAGTATAATTAACACCAAAAAAAGAAAGAAAAGAAAAAGTTATTCAATTTCATTGCCAATTGTTCAAGAAGTTAGAATAATCAACTGCTGATGAGAATAGAGAAGTACAATAGCCAAAAGAAAAAAATTAATGGAAAATTACTGAATTCTTGAAGCCCCATAACGTCATCAATATCTTAAAGAATGGCCATTATGTAGCACCCCTCAAAATTACCACTGATTACATTTATTTACACCTCACTTTTTGTTTTTGGTGTTTTTCCCACTTTCTTCTTTTGTCGTATGATTGGGAGGGGACCATATAGAAGCAGCCAC
This sequence comes from Omphalea diandra, assembly GCA_949677035.1. Classification (NCBI taxonomy): domain Eukaryota; kingdom Viridiplantae; phylum Streptophyta; class Magnoliopsida; order Malpighiales; family Euphorbiaceae; genus Omphalea; species Omphalea diandra. The sequence continues at coordinate 27,948 of CATIWR010252341.1, forward strand.
CACCATTGATAGAATATAATGCATTGCTTTTGTAAATTTATTCTCAGTTTACATGATGCAAGCAAGGATAATTAAATTTAAAGATTATATTAATTTAGTTCATAATAATGGGATTCATACTTTGGTTGTTAACGTTATAATTAAGAAGATTACGGTTCAGTATTAGGTTTAGTATTATTTAGGAATTTGTATTATCATTAGGAATATTTAAAAGTTATTTTACTATCCTATTTGGTATTAGTTTATATTTTCCCAGTTTGAGATTTCTAATCCTTGTAATAGTAGAATCTACTAAAGCTCTTTAAATGCCAATTTAATAAATTAGTTGAGTTAGGCTGTTATAATGGAATTTGAGAATTTTGATTTGGAAGTCTTGGTGACTATTGTTCTCCTTTTGTTTTCTTTCTTACTGCTACAGTAACGTGATACTGTTCAGCGTCAAAACTGCCATCTAAATCTCTTCTTTCCTCTAATAAGCTTTAATCAAACTATTAACTCTAATACACCTTCTTCCTTAACCCTAAACACCATATTTTCATTTCAATTTCCCCAGCATAAAGTTATTGTAGGCTGATTTAACAACCAGTCTGCATCATTACAGATATTACCAAGATTCGCCAGTTCATAGATATTACCAAAATTCTTTACATATAGCGCATAAGATGTGATCTTACAATTCAAAGGAAAATATTTTACTTTTGTATAACAATATTGGAAGTCCAAATACTATGAGTTCTATGTCAATATTCTTGTAAATACATGCACTACCGCAATTTTTAGCCTTAAGAAACAGTTATAGAACAAATTAGAGTAAGCGATTACATACTGTCAACAAGTACCCAATTCCAGAATACTGCAATAACACCACAATTTAAGACCATGACATGAAAGAAAGATCATCAAACTCTGGGCTTGCATATTAGGGATCTCATATTCAATTGTTAGTGCAGTTTCAATTCAATATTACAATAAAACTGCAACTCAACGATGTTAACACCCAAAAATCTGGGAATAACTAACTTATTACAAAGATATAGGGTATAAACAGAATCATTTATTGTTTTTGAAGTTAGAAGCTGACTTGTCTTTGATAACAAATAATACAAGGTTAGGCTGCAGTTGCTTGAATAGAGCTTTGGTCAGGCAGGAAAGTAAAGAACTGGATAGGAGTGAAGCTTTGAACATTGTATATTAACCTTGCAGTAATATGAATCAGCTCAAATGTAGAAAGGAAAAATACATGCTCATCGTACAAATAAAACCTACAGTTTTTCATTAATAATTTAACTTCTTCAAGGTATAAAACTCTTCTTTTATTAGACTACATCCTAATAGAAAATATAACACAATGTATCTCAAAGAGTGGAAATCTGTGTTAGCCAGTGACAGAGGGAGGGGGAACTAGCAGGGGCCACGCCCACCCCCCACCGAGTCCCCATAATCCTTTTTTATTTTGGCCACTATAAGGCCATTAATACCCATTTCTCTCACTTTTAGCCTCTTCAAACTTGAAAATGATAAATTAATTTTCACAATTATACCTTAGGTTATACACATCCATTTAAATTTATTCTATGAGTGCAAAATATTTGTTAACACAATTAGACAATCATTTTTTATAATTTTTATAGTCTAATAATATTCAAATATGTAAATAGACCCCTTTCATAATTTTGTATTGTTAGTATAATCTACATCTTTAAAGGAAAAAAAAAGTTTAAATCATATCATGTGATTAATTTTTTTCAGTATATAAAAAATATAGTTAATATGATTTGTGAATATGTTATTATCATAACTACATTATGCACTAATGAATATTTTCTTCAACAAGTTGTGAGCACTGTGGATTTAAACAACAACAGTTATATAATGTAACACCCATTATGTGACGGTTTTTGAAGGTCCCATTACCGTTAAGTCTAATATCTAACAGGCAGAAAATTTTTGCCACTACGTAATGCTAACAGCCGTTACGGCCTTTAAATTATAATGTGAAGGCTGTTAATTTAAGGCTGTTAGTATTAGAACTTCCACTTTCCTCACTTTCCTTTCATTCCTTCTTACCTTCATAATTATAGGTGAAAAACTAGCAAGACTACCATGCTAACTCCACATAGCTGTCATTGAAGCTAGGCTAGATCATTCTCCACAACTTCTTTTTACTTATAAAAATTATTTCCTAGGACTGGAATCTCCATCGATGTTGCTTATTTAAGTTGATTGTTAATTTTGACAAAAACTATTGATGTTATATCTCAATTTACAATTTTTTATTATTACTAGTTACTTGTAATACTTAGTTTTCAGTGAATTACATCAATATTTACTAATTTGCAACTTTTTTCTTGAAAAAAAATTGGATAGTGATTTATGTTACCGTTACATTATGGCCACGACATTTCCGTTACCATACAGGCAACCACGATTTAAAACCATGGTCGTGACTAATGCTCTATGGTCAATATTGTTTTTAGTTTTTGTGTTGCTTAGTTTATATCTCAATGTAACAACATTTTCTTAAATATGTTTACTTTTTTAATTTGGAGTATCAAATTTGATAAAATAATCTTTAGGTGTGTTTGTGCGTGTGTTAATTATGGTTCTTCATGTATTAATGAATTTTATTTCTAAATTACTCATTTTCCTCTTCGAAGTTTATATCTATTTCTGTAAATTAAACTCTTAAAATAAATATACTTTACACCATATTGTCATGAATCATGAAATGTGGTCCTGTTTATACATAGCTTTATAAAGATAGTGAAGAAAATTCTACAGACCCACTAAGCCAATTTTCTGGTTCCACACTTGGTGTAAGCATGGTATGTTCACATTGCACCAAGGGTATAACACTCGTTCCATCAATACGAAGCTGACACAATTTAAGACCTTTAATGGTTCACAGTGAGCTACTTCATAAGATGTAAGTTCACAAGAAGTAGGACTGAGGTGTCTTTGCTTGATATGCTAACTTTTGGGGAGCAGAACTTACTGTGCTCAATCCATATGTCCTTTTCCTTGAAAGTAATATCACAAAACACGATAGTATCAAATTTAAGTACAATACACTGGATAAATATGTCCTGATGCTATGATTTGCAAAAGTAGAAGCCATTAGCCCAATGTATCAACCTAGAACAGCCTAAAATGTGAATTTCATGATTCTTATTACATACAAATGTTTTTATAACACAAGAACCTTATCTATAATCCAGTTTACTAAATTAAAATAAACCCAAAAGGAGAAAAATATTCCACATATCTATCAATATTCACCTATCTTAAATTGCTAGACGAAAAAATGAGGACAAAAATTTTCAAATAAAGCATAAACTGAACAAAAAGAAAAGGGGAAAAGATCAGCTATTTCGTTGAAAAAAATAAAATATGCAATTATAACAATGTGTTGTGTGTTTGCATATAAAAATCACGTACAGAACATAATTTACTAGTAATGCCACAAGAAGTAACCCCATGAATCAATATATCACAGAATTTAATCATCTGTGTGTCAAGCCCAACCATGATTCTTTCGCGATGAGCATGATAAAAGCCTAAACCCACTTATCTTATGTTAGATTCGAGTCCAGTTGCACGTTATATCCAACATTGCCACCTCTATATGAAGATTACATATTTTAATTAAAAAAAGGACTATTAAGTTGTTTCATGTTTTCTTTTCTGTTGCATTTTCATTCAATGCAAATCTGCAGAGTAGGCATGAAAAGGTACAAAAGCATCATAATGCATGCGGCCATGAACACAGTATTAACAAGCATTAACAATGACAACATCAAAATCTACCTTAGCATTGGGATTAAAAAATAACAAGTTGAACTCTGGATTGACTCTCAATGTAGAAACAAGCTGCATAGATGAAAAATCAAAAGTAAAAAATCAAACTTCTGACAACAATAAATGATAATAATCAGAAATTCATCCCCCATAAGAATAAACAACTAAAAATGACATGTAACCTTCCTACAAATAACAATCACAAAAGCACACCTGTAAACGTATAGCATCTGTAAGAACCATCTGCGAAGTTGGCAATTGGGCAGAATAATGACTAGCTATGGTATCGCAGAAGCCAGTAACAGCAGCATGAACTATGCACTGAGAAACAGATTGAACACGTCAGCTAAAATATGCACAACACTATAATTCCAAAGTATCATTAAATGTAGGAATGTCAAAGATAAAAGTTTCCGGTACTGATAAACATTGATTGAAGTTCTAGCAGTACCTCTCCTGATTCATTTTGCAGGACTAAAAACCTCTCCCAACTTGATCTAGACAAGTTAGCTTCATTTGCATAATCCCAACATGCCAGCCCTTCACAGCTGCTCAATTCCCATTTCAAAGAAAGAGAAGATGAGTTTGCAAAAACTGCTCCAGAAATATCAATGCCAACTGCAGCTACCCGAATTGTACGCCCATTCGCCAGTGTAATGGGGGTGACACGAATTTGCCCTATACCACGGTCAGCAAGAGCTGCAGTCTTTATAGCTTCACGTCTGTTAACTGATGAATGCTAGAAACTCAGCCAACACCATATAAAGTAACTCTTAATAAAATTTGAAATTGAATGTGAAGTATAAATGATCCTTACCAGGTTCATCGACTAAGAGTACAATTGAAGAAGGAATGCTACATGTAAGAGACAATATAACTTCTGCTATAGCTGGAAAAGGGTGGTCATCTCCAACCATATTCCCACGTTTGAAAACTAATTGCTGAAATGTGTAAAATCAAAGTCAAACAAATCATGATTTTTGCATAAAATAGATATGAAAGATGGAAGAAAGTTCATCAGAATGAACTGGGAAAAAAGTGCCGATCATATAAAGTACCAAGGTAATAGCAGTAGTAGAGAGTGTAAGAGAGAGTACAAAACTCACAAATATTCCCAGATTTTGACACAAAACTCTATAAATATTCTGATATCTCCCAGACACTGTATGTACATGAACCCCATCTTTAGTGTAAACATGCTTGTCATCAAATATTTCCACAGTTTCAATGAAGTCAACACCTTCATCCCAACGTTCAGGTCCTCCAAGAAGAACAACATCTAAACTTGTTCCAGGGACTAGATATAACCTCTCCAAATTTTCTAGTTGATTACTTGCTTCAGCATGAGCCAAGTCAAACCAGTACCCCCCAAATTGATTTCCATCATCTATTTGACGCACAACTAGTGGTGGATATGCTGCAATACGTGATGCTGCTTTCAAAATTATAGAACCATGAAAAGAATGATCATAGTGATCATATTCTTTTGACAGTGTTGCCTGCAGCATGGTTTGACCAGAATATGAAGCATATACATCAGTCCATGAACATGGGGGACCATCAACTGAAACATGAAGCTCAACATCTCCTAGCTTTTCCAAAACAGGTTGTTTCTCTGTTGCATTTACAACAAATGACTCACTCCCAGTTATCCATTTTATGAATGGGTGAAAAGCATTGCAACTATAGAAAAAGGCACCTGAAAAAGCAAAAAAGAAAAGCCAACTTTAACCAAAAGAAAAAAAATAAATCAGCTACAACCAAAATCCAATTCAAGTTCAATGCAGGAAATGTCATCACCATTAGATGCTTTCATTGTTACTGCAGCATGAAGATGTGATCCTACAACAGTCTCCACAGGAAAGGTTTGCAGCATGATCATGGATGATGGAATAGAAACTTCAACAACCACCTATTAAAACAGAGGAAAAAGAATTAGTTCATGGAAAGAAGAAAGTGGAGTCGGGGGCAGGAAGTGTATTTAGGATAACCCAGACAGTAAAACTCCATTAAGCTATAACAAAATCTAGAGAAATAAATTTGTTGCTTGTGCAGCTCCAAGGTGATGTCAATAATTTCAGAGTTGAGTCACCAGAAATCCAACCTACCAGCCCCAAAAAACCCCTACCCACCTAAAAATAAAATATTTTTAAAAAAAAAAAGAGAGAAAGAAACCTTGCGAAGCATCCAGTTGGAAGGATATTTACATCATTGTAAGTTGCTATATACTGGAGCACAACAGGCATACATGTAGGATTCTATAAAAGAAGTGACTTAGTGAACCACTAATAATGCACCAACATTTACATCATAATGGCACAATCACCATTGACACAATGTTACCATTAGAGAAAGATAGAGTTCCAAAAATATTGAGGTTTTAAAGAAACAGATACATATAAATATTATAAAAGAAATGGGATTAGTAAATAAAACCTATAAATCTAACAAAAAAGTCAAAGCAACATGTTACAATAAATGGAAACCTCTTAAGATTTATAGCTCTAGCTACAACGATGGCACTAAAGAAAGCTTAAATAAATTATGTGGATGCACTCAAGATGATATAGAAGCAAACAAAAAAAAAAAACATTATGCCATGGATCCATCTACCTGTCAAGAATAGAGTTCAAGGTGCTTTAGGATGATGATAACACAAGCAATAAGATTAAACAATTTACAGTTACTTCAAAACCCCAATTTCATGCTATACCTAGAGCACCACTGTAGAAGTAAAGATTAAATTCTTATTCTCCCTACGCAAGTGGCAAAAACCATTGATCTAAAGAAATTATGAAAAATAGGAAGAAGAGGCAAACAAGCATGGGAGAGAAAACAAGGAAGAGAGGTAGAGAAAGAAGAGACTAACACAAAAAGAGTAAAAAGGAAGATCAAAACCTGGACCAAACCCTAGCTTTGGAAATCTCTATATCTATATAACTATGTATTCTAAATGGTTCATTGCATTGCATATGGAAGTGATGCAATTCCATTTCCAGTTCTGTAACTGAGGGTTCCAAACAAATTAAGGGTTTGAAAATCCTAAACCCCAAAAACCAACAAAAAAAAAAAGGTAAAAATGAAAACTTTTTTGAAATTATAAATACAGTACCATAATATTGTTACCTCATCATAATTGAATGGATCAAAATTGGACGCTACTCTGACTGTTGCTTTACCAGGCTTCTTTGCCTGAATAACCCCTGAAGCAGATATCAGTACAACAGTCACATCTGAAGTAAACCATTTGTAATCACTGGATGCTTTTCCACAACCTACAAAACCCAAAAGCTTTGAATGCCTATCAACAAATCCAGAAGCAGGTTAAATACTTACACAGTTCTGATTAAATATGCAAACTAAAAACTTAACCTCCTGTAGCCGTTAGCTCCACCTCCTGGTAAACAGCAGGGGCCCAAGGAAGAAGAATAGTTTGAGATGCACCACTTGTTCTTTCCAATCTAAACTTCACTTGATGGCAGACAATTATTTCTTGCACAACCTCAATAACCTATGAAGAAACCAGACCCAGATAAAAACATTAACAGCCGAACAAAGAAAGGAAGAACTCATTAGTGCCAAGGGAAAAAAAAAATCTAAAGTTTTTATTGAAGAAAAGAGTGAAGTCGCACCTTCTTGGTCTCCTGGTTCTCACCAAAATAAGTTAAAGAAGCCATCAGTTCTCCCACTCCTTGTGAGGTTGCTTTCAGGATTCTATAATTGTGCCAGCCAAAATTGGCCTCAATATCCTCTGACAGCAAGACAGTTGTCCAGATGTCAGACTGTTTGTCATACAACCTAAGATCATCACTCTGCAATGCAGGGAACAAAATTCTAAGCAGAAAAAAATCAACAACTAATGAGGCAGGGTGAAAAAAATTTTTTCCATGTTTTCAAAATAAAAAAAGAAGACATATTTTCATACCTAAGGCACAAAGAAGTCTCAACTCTCAAGAAAATAGACAATAAAAGAGATTCAAGCATCTAGACTAAACAAAAGTTAAATATTTCACTTAAACTGAAATATTCAACTAACGATTGGAAAACAGGAAGTCCAATAGTACATCAAAATGTCATAACATACAAAATGGTAAGTGTAAATATTATGTGAAAACAAAACATGAACAGTATCAGAATTTTTGTCTACCTCCTACACACGTCACTCCAGAATATAATGTTTGCTGGCAATTAGAAAAACAAAAATGAAGCAAAATATATAATTGGGCAAAACATGTTTCTCACTAGTTAAAGCATGCATGTTTCGCAGAAGAAAACTTCAATAGTTAGTACCGACACGGAAGAATGAGAAATTTAATACGAGAACAAATGCCCAAAAACACAAGAATTACTTATATAATTAACAACAAGGGCAACCTTTAAGATTTCTTATGTTATTGTCTGCATTAGACAAACAAAATTATAATATGAAAGCTAACCCCAAAACTGTGCTTTGAAGATGTCACTGAGCCATAGATAAAGCCCATTTGATGGGTTCAAACAATCTTCATGTTTCTTTGTTAACATTTGAATTGGAGTAATTTAAACCTAGGATCTCTATGCTAAAGATGAAAATATCATTAAGAACCATCTTCATGCTGACTTATTAGCAAATCTAACTGTTACCCATCCAAAAATAAAATAGTATCAAATGGCTTAGGAAAAGAAAAGTTTAATTTTTCAATATTTCTTGCATGTTAGTTGGACGGCAACAGATAAATGCAGAAGTACATGCTAACTGTGAAAAAGAGAGGGGGGGTGGAGGGAACATAAGCCCGTAGGGATAGTGCAGTGCAGCCATTCAAATGAACAGGGAAATACCAGATAAAATATGTATGTAAAGAAAATAAATGATATTACATATGCATCTGACAAATATCAAAACCAATGTGGCACTAGAAGAAAGAATGATTTTACCTCAGTAATGTAGATTTCGTGTGCATTAGGTCCCCATGAGAAAACCTTCATTTGAATAAGATACTGACGGCCAGAAACAATATACCAACTTTCCATAGATGGAATGCCTTGCATTTCTTCTACATGATCACCAGAAATAGACAATGGCTTGATGTACAAACGTAAAATATCTGGTAGAACCACATTGAGTGAAGAAATTTGCATGTGGCCAGCAACTCTAGTATCTTCAACAATGACAGATGTTACCCCTAAGTTCAGTGCATGAACAAAACCCATCATAGAGTCCATTTCAGCAACAGAAGAGTTTGAAACAGACCAACTGTGATGTGGAGATGGTAGAGTTACCACTGGAAATGCCAACGGAAGGGTAGTAAGAAAATTGACAATAATGCAAATGGCAAAATTTGCTCATGCTACTTCATAATGGACAAATAGAAACAGAAATAAGAACTGATGAAAGAGAAGAAAGGTATGAAAGACCATGATGTCATTTCTATGCAGATTATGCTGAAAGAACTAAAGATATACATTCATTGTCCATGACAAGAAAAGCCCCCAAAAAAAAAAATCCAAGTTGAAACTGTCCCTTTCAACTCAACTACTTTCAGATTGCCTGCCATTGTTAATTGATCCTTTAGGATTATTAAAACATCAGATTAAAGTTTCAACATATTAAAAAAATAAAGTGAAAAATTAGATCCAAACAAACAACATAAATCACTAGAAAGACGTTAAGATATAGTAACCTAACTAGCTTATAACTTAAAAATTGATAGACGTCCTACGTAAAGGAAGAGACGGGGGGGAGGGCAAAGAGTACCCCCAGCAGTAATTTCAGTCAAAAAGCAGAGGAGTCACCCCTACATCATAGTTTTTCATGTGATGTCCTATAAGATGAGAATTGAAAAGTTTCATCTTACACAACGATAAGTGTGCCCTATGGGAGCAAATTAATCTAGTCTGATAGCAAACAAGTTAGCAGTAAAATTCACTAATTTAAAAATGATTGAAGTGATAAACCTTGTGGGATATTTCCACGGATAACTTTGAGATTATACTGAAGAACAGCACCAATGAGGACAAAAACAGGTGAGGGAGGCTCAAGTGACATTGCTTCTGCGACTGTTAGAACAATCTTATCAGCCATGTGCTTGAATTGTGGCTCAAGCAAATGCACAGAAACAGTTTCATGTCCTATTCCGATCCCTTTCACCACATACAAATCCGAGAATACACCCTGCGCCACAAATCCTCCTGTGAGACACCAATATTAGTAGGGCTGAGCAATAAACAGTTTAGGCCAAAAATAATCAGCCAAACTGAACTTATTTGATTTTTCAGTTGGGTTTGTTTATAGGTTCAGTTTGGTTTCAGTTTTTCTTTTAAAAAATTTAGGTCAGTTTGTTTTTTTTAAAAAAAAAATTTGTTAAACCGAACCTATACTGAATGAAACCAAAAAGATTCAAACTGGTTAGTAACTCATTATTTATATTAAAAAATATAAATTTTATTTAAAACTTATTATTTGTATTACAAACATTTAAAATTTATTATAAAATTTATTATTTATATTAAAAATACTTAAAATTTAATTTTTTTAAAAATTGATTCAAACTAAACTGAAATAAATAAATTTAGTTCAATTCAGTTCTTATGCTAAGTTTGGTTTGGTTTGGTTGACATTTTCGGAATTCAGTTTTTTGGCTTTTATCAGTTTTGTTTGGTCAGTTGGGTTTTAACTGCTCGCTCACCCCTAAAAACTCACTCATATTACTCATGTTTTATCAAATACTTGCTGACATACACTATCTTCAAGTTTTATTTGGATGTTTAAGTCACCACATAATCCACCACAGTCAGTCAAGGGAGATTCCTTCAGAGGAACATGAACGAGGTGGTGAAGAAATCCACCAGTTTCAGGTGTCAGTTGCCACATGAATTGCAGGCCCACCAATGATGAGAACACATTATCTGCGATATAGTCTCAAAAGTGAATATAAACAAACCCAAATAAGAAAACCAATTAACAAGAAGGAAAACATGAGAGTAAAATTGTTAACCTAAAAAGTGGTTATCAAAATTGAAGAACAGAGTGGATTTGACACAAATATGACAGAAATCCTTCACAGCTAATAGTACGCAATCCAATGAATGCATACTCAATTATACAGATATCAACAATTTTGGAATATGAAAAAATTCAACAATCATTTCCAAGGTCTTATGTGAAGTCAACATGTGGAACCCAAGCAATGAGTAGAAGAAACCAACAAGCCCAAGCTTTTTTTTTTTTTTTTTTCCTGGAATTTACTGAACTTCTACACAGTATCAACTTTAGCTGTTTGAACTAAAACTATCATCAACAACTTATAAGCATTTGAGATTGACAACAAGCAATTCAGTAGAGACTTTTTGTTCAACATTTTGCATGGAGGAAAGCCCTAATAGTAGCTCTTAGATAACCTTCACTAAACAGTAACAGCAAGCATGAAAGATTAAAAAAAAAAAAAGTTTACAGAGATCACAAGTACTAAAAACAAAAGATATTAAATATAATATCCATGAAAAATGCAGTGAAAATATGTTATGTAAATTCAAAAAATTTTCCAAACACATGTGATATGTGAACCAGATGATAAAACATGGAACAATGTATCTATCGGTAAAAATATGAAACAGTTTATGTGCAAACTATTAGCACATCAGACACCTTCACTATCAAATGCGTGAACATGGAGAGTAGCAAGTCCATCCAAATCCAGTTTAATAGAATTATGGAATATTTGAATTCTGGAAATGTTGTCAATAAAAACTTTGCAGCGAATTACAATTCCCGAATGCATATCGGCAGCATAAACTGCAGTCTCCTTTCGACCACTAAAAGGAGCAATTGATCTCAGCCGTGCACTCATTGAGCAGTGGCTGCTTAAATTATATTCAGGTACAACAGATAAAATGTCATGATGATCCCATGACCTGCAATAATTCATATTAAAATTAACAAAAAGATCCAGGCTCAGAATTAACCATAAAAATTATATGAACATTAATGCATCTTATGTGATTTTAGCTTCCTTCCTTTCAATCCGTTTACAACAACCATACCTGGGTTAATGAGGAGCAGTGAGAACTTAATACAAGTATATTTACTCTAAACTTTACCATAGCAGGTTCAAGTATATGCATATAAATTACTTAATATACTCGGTTTAGAGCAGGAAAAATTTTAAATAGATAAAAAAATATTCTATCAACTTCAACATTTTGATCACAAAAGAATATGCACAAACTTATAATGTCAATCTAAATCCAATTAATTATGAAGCCAGGTTTAAACCTCTGTTGCAGATGCTTTTATTTAGTCCTTAATTTTTAAAGGTCAAACCAACTATTTGGCAATGGCTTCAAACATGTGACTAATTTTTCTAATTAATATAAGCTATTTGGAAGGCTCTCTCTTGCCTTTGGGTATATGAATTAGACATATAACCAAAGGCAAAGAAAGAGCTTTGGCTATAGTTCAAATGTAACTTGAACAGGTTTCTGCTATTATTAACCCTACAAACTGAACCACTGATTAAAAAAGGATTTTATACATATATGGTAATGTAGAAGAAGATACCATTTGAAGCAGCCATCACTGCCTTGAAGCCGGTACTCCACAGGATGTGTCATTTTTGGAGGCAAAAGTATGTTCACATCGGCAATGTGCGGGCCAGAAGGCGAATGCGAAGCAACTTCCTCCATTTTCACCAATATCAGAAAAAGGAAAACGGCCAGAAATGCGCTGCGCCTGGAGGGCAGCATCTTCAATCAGCGTCAATCAAGCAGCAGATGTCGCTTAACAGATAGATGCTAAAGCAATATCCGCTGATATCAGCATAGTAATTGCTAAACTTAAGCAAGAAATGGAGGGAAAATGATTTGAGCTATTTTTGAAATAGAAATGGAAAAACCCTAGAATCAGGGTTTAGCAGGTTTAGTGGAGCGATCATGGAGAGTAAGGGAAGAGCGAAAAGTAAGTAAAACTGTAAGAGTTTAGTACGTGGCGGAAAATTATTTGATGTGAAGGCAACGAAACGAACACTCGCTTGTAATTACGACAAAGTTTAGACGGTCTAGAAAGTGAATAAGGGCAAAATAGATAATTGACAAAATAATGAGATCCATCATTGATAACATAAAAGTGCCTTTCTGATTTAAAAAAAAAAAAAAAAAACCTCCCCAGTGTTTTAAAAAAAAAAGGAAAAGAAAAGAAAAAAAGTACCTTTGATAATTTAGGATAAGACTGTTTAATTTTTCATATTCTTTTTTTTTAACTGAATTTGTCATATATTTTTTTCTCTCCATTTGCCTGCAAAGTTAGTCAATTTTTAAATTACTCAATTTGATTGATTCAGTGGTATGATTTAATTAATTTAAGAATAAATAAAAATTGAAAATTTTATTAAAATAGTTCTACAAATTAAAAAATAAATATATATATTTTATAATAATTAAATAAAAATTTGAAATTAATCAAATTAAACAATGATATGATTTTTAATTCAATCAATCAAACTGATTAATTTGATTTGATTTTTAAAATATTCTTAATATGCATAATTCATATTGAATGAAAGAAAAAAATTATATAAACTTTTTTTTTAATTATCTTTTAGTATTGGAGATGAAGAATTTGTTTGTGAGATTGAAACTTTAGGGGCATTTGATCGGTGAAATCTCAAAAGAAAATAGTTCATAAATATCAAATTTCGGTATTATCTTTCTTATTCGTTCATTGAATAATTAAATTATTTTTAGATTTTCTTAAATTTTTATCATCATAAACTATATATTTGAATTATTAGTATATTAATACTTTTTTTTTAGAATAGCATGTTAATACTTTTTTAAGATAAGAGAATAATTATTTAGTACTATTGAATAATATTTTCTAATTATATTATAATATTATATATTATCATTATATTTGATATTAATTTAAATTATAAATTATATTATTTAATAATATTATATTTATTATATATTATAATATTATATATTATAATTATATTTCATGACTAAAAATTGTGATAAATTTTATTGTATAATATTTTTTATAGATAATTAAATAAAAACATGTAATTGCATTAGGGGTATAGTAGTAATTTATATTAATTTTTTTGAACTGTCTTATGTATAAATTAAAAAATAAATTTCGAATTTCTTAAAAATTTGTATATCCAACTAAATACAAAAATCTTATATTTTTGAAATTATTTATCTAAAAATTTACTTTTTTAGGAAAGTGATTCCAATAGAAATATTAAATTTTAACAACCAAACCCTCTTTATATTTATTTTTAGATAATCTTATTTTACCACTAGCCTATAATTTTATATTTTTAATAAGAGTAATTGATAAAATAATACTCTTATAAAAATAATAAGATAAGAAAATAAATACAGTAACAATAGAATTTAGCCCAAGATAAACTTATATCATTCTAATTTCAATATCATGAAAAAAAATGTCAGTATCATACTTTGGAATCTAATATTACCATATTATTATTCGTTATTTTATGTATTCTAAAATATTATCTTTCGTTCAACTATTCATACAATTGTATAAATAAGGAAAATGAAAATTTTTATTCGAGTTCAAAAATATTTCTTGTGTCAACTAAAATTGTAGCACTGCACGTGTTGGGTATCAATCACGTGTTAGTATTATAATTTTCTATTTTTTTCTTCTTTTCTTTTTTTATATATTCTTAATTGATTTCATTTGATTAAATTACTTTTACACATTGTTTGAATTGTTGGTTTGTAATGGAATGGATTGGTTTGTAAAATATTTTGATGTTTGGATAGAAGGGTTTGGAGTGGAATGGATTGGTTTGAGAGGTTTTGAGAAATCAATCTATTACCACCCAAACCCTTAAATTGAAACACTCCAATGTTTTGATGGGTTCAAAAGTTATTTGGTCATACAATTACACATTTGCCCTTGGTTATTTGTTAGAGTAATTTGCTTCCTTTTCATTTTTTTGTGAATAAAAATTAATTGTTCACATTTTTTGTGAATAAAAATAAAATATAATTTTTGAATAATAATATTAAATTTCCATTTTAATATTAAATATTTGATAAATGAATAAATAAAAGAAAATTATATTTGTATATATAAGGGTATTTTTGTCAATTTTTAAGTTAACATTTCATTTCATTCCAGTGCAAACAAACAAAATTAATTTCAAACCATTCTTTTCCATTCCTACCATCTCAAACATAAATATAATTTAACACTTTCTTTTCAAATCAATCCATTACATTACATTCTATTAATAACTCTTCCAATTCATTACAAATCATCCATCCAAACATAGTGTTAAAGTCCATAATTTAGTTAACCTCATCAAATCAAATGTTGCAAATTTTTTTTAGTTAGCTGTTCAAAATAGATTTCATTTAAACAAATTTTGAAAGACGATATAGTTATCTTATATTTGAATTTTTATCTTTATAAGTGTAAACGAAATAGAAATTTAAGAAAGATTTATAATTTAATAAAAATTAAACTTAAAATTTTTGCACTATTATTAGTGTTTTTTTACGTAGATTTATTATATTTTTTGTTGATAGATTAAACATGAATCTAGATTAAATTTTACAATATCAAAGCATAAGCTACTATAATATATATATATATATATATATATATATATATATATATATAGCATTAAATAATTCAATAATGTAAGTTTTTAATGTCATATTATATATAAATTAAATCAATAATTTTATTTATATAATAAATTTAAGGGATATTTTAAGTATCTTATAATGTTGTTGGCTAAGGGTGATCACAATTTATTTAACTGAACCTAAACACCTTAAAATAAAAATTATTTAAAATAATGAATTATTATATATAATGATAAAATTATTATTTAAATATTTTATAATTAAAATTAACTACAATATTGTAATATAAATATAATATCCACTGCATTTGAAGTTTGCAGGCAACTATGAAACTGTTTGATAATCTAATTCATCACTTAAAATTAAAATTGTAGGCATTTAGGAGTTGTTTGATAATTATATTAAACACTTAAAATTAAAATTGTAGGCATTTAGGAGTTGTTTGATAATTCTATTAAACACTTAAAATTAAAATACTCAACAGTTATTTTTTTTAAGACTATTTGATAATATTTTTTAAGTTCTTAACATTTTAAGTATATTTAATAATATTTTTTATTAAACACTTTATTTCAAAAAATCATTTTATCTGACAAGTAAAAAATTTCACTTAATAATATATTTATTTATTATCACAATCATTTTCTATTGATAAATACATAATTAATAAATTTTAAAATACTTAGAATCAAACTATATGATAATTTGTTGTAAAATATATAATTATTTTATCTTAATTTGATCTCTTAGATTTTTTTGAGAATTTAATATTTATCCAATGATTATTCAGCTCTTAAAATTTTTAATACTAAAATTGTCAAGCTCTTAAATTTTCAATAATAAAATTTTTTAGCACTTAATTTTTAATTTTATCAAACAATATTTCTTTTAAACTTATTTGATAACTTTATTAATCTATTACTTAAAAAATTTAGTTCAATTGAAATTTTTTTCAAAATAATAAGTTAAAAACATTCAACAACGGTCACTAAAATATTCTTATCAACTTGATCTATATACACCTTAATAAATTAATAAATTTCCTTTAAAATAAATTTTTATTTAAAAAACATTTTCTTCATATGTATTATTCATGACTTTAAAGATATAAATACTCTATAAGTTCTCAGAAAGAAACTAAAGATATATCTTTGAATTAATTAATTTTTGTTATACTTTTGTTAAAAAAAAAGTAGCTAATTGTTATATTATAATCACATATTTTAATTATTTCACATTCTATTTATAACTCTGTAAATATATTTTATCAGTATCAAATCTGGTAACATGGTGAAAGAATTAGCCAAACTAGCCATAAGCTAATGGCCATAGTTAATCTCAACTAATATAGTGAATTATCCTTGTTGGGAAATTTATGTTGAACTTTGATTCTCAAATAATCTAGTGAATTATCTTTTTTTCACTTTAACCTTTTTGACCCGTAAGTGTACGTTCTTCCCTTACAGGTAATGAGTATCATAATTAGTCTCTTAACACAAATGCATAATCACATTTCACATGTTCAAAGTTAGACTATAATTATTATTTTTTTATAGGAAAACACAAAAACAAGCAACTATCTGATATGCCCATCACTTAGCTTCCATATGCATTGTATAAATGATCATTTAGATGTGTGCATTTGATAAGCATGACAATAACACTTGTACCATTAAATTTAGAGCACTTGAACATAGATTTAATGTTTACATAATTGTATGACAAATTATCATATATTGTGTGCATATTATAGAATCATAAATAATGGTGTTTTGAAACTTATTTAAAAGTATAAGGAACATATGGAGATTAGTAGATGGATGTAGGTGATGAAAGAGTGAAGAAGAGAAACAAAAATAGGAAAATTAAAGTTCCAACCAACGGTAGTAAGCCACCATTATTTTGTTTTTATTAGAATAGGTATAAAAGATTTCTCTTCCTTTAGGAGTAGATTAGAAAGAAAAAAACATGAGGGGTAGCAAAAGAAAGAGAGAGCTATGGAAGAAAGAAAGGAAGGAGAAGAAGAAGAAAAGGAAGAAAAACTAAGCTAGTTAGGAAGAAACCTTAAATTTTTCTAGGTTTAGGAGAAGAGATAAGTGATTTTATGAAGTAATTTCCAGTTTAAACATGCTTGATTAGTATGAATTATGGAGTAATTTGAGGTAGAACTTATGTATGGAAGTTGAAACTCAAGAGAAACAAGAGCTAACTATGTTGATTTTATTGTTAGAGCATATTATTGTACCCACAATTTTACAACCCTAGAAGACGAATTAAGGAAAGTGTAAACCATGAAATTTGTAGGTTTATGCCTCATCTAAATGCATATAAAACAATTTTGCTTAATATGGTATGTGTTAAGAGCTATGACTCCTTTATTAGGACTGGTTCACAAATCTCATCAGTTTTGTTGTTTTCATATATTTTGGTGACCTTATGTGTTGATTTAGATAAAGTGCAAAATATGAAATTTGTAGGGTTATATCCCCTCTAATTCTTATAAAATATTTTTGCTTAATTTGCTATATGGAAAGAGATATTGTTCTTTGATTGTGAATGACGCTAGACATGAAAAAACTTGCTATATCTCTTAATTCTATTTTTTCAAGAATTTGATAGTCATAGAATGAAAATTTGGTGATGAACCAAATTTAGAAGTTGTAAATTTATGTCTAATCTACATGCCTACAAAACATTTTTGCCAAATATATTGTAGATGAAGAGATATTGCTCCTTCATAATGATTGATTCTCAACATATTGAAACTTGCTCACCTTGAGATTGATAATTTATTTTGATGACATTGTAGATTGAATTAGACAATATGTAAAATATGAAAAATGTTTCTTTTGTTGTTGTGTAATTTTTGATAAATTAGTTTTGTGATTGGATTTGTACACTTTGAGATGTGACTAAGAATGTAAGACATAATCAAACTGTGATTACATTGAAACATGGTAGAATTCACAAATTGACCAAATTTGCTATAGGTCTTGTGTTAATATAAATTTTGACTATATTGTATCATTATATGTCTAGTTTATGTAAAAAAAAGAATGATGTCATTTTGATAAGCATAATAAGAGTTATTATAGTTATAGCATAACAAGGTCATATTGCCATATAAAAAAAATAAGCTTAAATACCTGACCCACTTGCATGAAACATGACCATAGTTGCATACCATGTATACAAGCTCACTTTGAAATTTTATAATGATATATGTATCAAATGTTAGGATCTCAACACATTGAGAAAACCCAAAAGAGATGTTCAAACCTATCATAAAGGTTAGTGGCATCAAAGTTGAATAAAAACTATAATTAGATTCTAATGTGTATGTGTGATGATTTTATGATATGGTTGTGTTCTATTATGTGTATATGTAAATTGTGATATTTTACATGTGAATACAAGTTAAGTAAGAATTATATAATTGTAATGATTACTTGGTATGTCATTATGAATGAACACTTGCATATGAAAATAAAACAATGTTGTGACCAACTTGTCAAACACTTGCAAATCACTTGAAAAGAGACCAATATGTTCTAATATGACACACGTTATTGATCAAATGAATCATATGTTATATGCTAA
The DNA here is from genome assembly GCA_949677035.1 of Omphalea diandra. NCBI lineage: Eukaryota > Viridiplantae > Streptophyta > Magnoliopsida > Malpighiales > Euphorbiaceae > Omphalea > Omphalea diandra. The sequence goes on from CATIWR010252341.1 coordinate 46,953, forward strand.
CCAACAAAGTCAAATGTCACTTGAATAATATAAATTCCCAAGAGCAATATTTACCTACAAGATCATGACAAAATTAAATAATTTGTTGTATTTGTGCTTGCATAAGCTAGTCTTTATACTTGTGATGTATAGTAATAATAATTGATTATTGATTGTGTCATTATAATCTTATTATTTTTTTATTCACTAAGTCACAACTCACCAAATCACAATTAACTTTTTTTTAAATAGTAAAGTATAAAGTTTGGATACTTTATAGTGTAAAATTTTACATATAGACATATAAAGTATAGATTATCCGATGAATTTCAATTCTTTTTTCTTATTTTATGTATATATATCTAATTAAAAATTAATTTATAGTTACTAACATTAAATAAGTTAACGTATATGTACATTAAATACCATTTGGATTATATATGAATGATGAATTAACCTTCATATATATAAATTTTGAGCATAAATATCATGCTTAATAAATGAAAATGGTTGTTATAGCATGCTAAGACAAACTCTAGCAGCTTAAGGGGCACTCAACTGATCCACTCTTGAAGCTCCTCCAATTCTGCAGATTTGGCCAGGTAATGGGCAATGACTTTGTTTCCTTCCCTCTTCGTGAAAGACCAACAATAACTCCGTAATTTTCCTGCTTCATGCCTAATCTCCTCCAACACAGTGCCTAGCTCATTGACCACCTCCTCCTCATTTTTCAAACACTTAATAAGGAACTCATTGTCACTTTCCACCTCAACGTCCTCTATATGTTACGTTCGTGCCAGATGTAAAGCCCACAAATTGCATGTGCTTCAGCTAGTAAACACGAAAACTGGCATTGCACCACTTGTCTCGCGCAAAGACGCACACGTTCATCCTTATCCCTAGTAACAACTCCCAATCCTTATCCCTAGTAACAACTCCCAAACCCCATGCACAAGAATTCACAACACCTGAATCACAATTGATTTTGAGATAACCATCCCTTAGGCAGATCCATCTAACCTATTCTCTATTTGGTTGTTGAACTTCTTGACAATTATTCTCAATATACTCAGATACTATTCCAATCAAACTCTTGATTATCGAAGACCAGGTTGTTCCTTGCAAACCAAATAACCCATGCAATGACACAACACTTTGTGAACAGATCCTCATCGAACTAAGATTTTATTTTCAAGAACCAGTCCTTAACTGATAGACCACTATAACCCATAGTGTCCATCCCCAAGCTACTAGCAAACCAGAGTACACGAGCCCAAGGGCAATCGCGAAGTACATGTGTATTCAGATATACCACACTTTAAGCACAATCCATCATCCATACCAGTCGTTTTCCATAATTTTGCCCTTGGTTGGTAACACACCTTTCCAAGCTTGCCAAACAAAGTGACGAAATTTCGGAGGTGTTTTCAATTTCCAGACTTGCCCCCAATTAACCATGTTATCCAGATAGAGTATAATTAATTCTGATTTCATTGCCTATATAACTGGAGGATACGCATCTCATCTCTAACTATTTTTGTGATGAATTGTTTAACTTGGAATTTTGATGATAATTACACCAGCCTAAAAAAAAAAAAAAAATAATAGTATTATAAAATTAAAGGACGACGAGGTGGGGAAAAAAAAAAGAACCCACGAGACATTTCTTATGTTAAGAGATGAAAATTTTATTTGGATTTGATAGATACATGCGTTGCGTGTGTAGACATGTTTACAAAACATAAACAAATTAAAGAGCACATATTGTTATGAATTTTACCTTTTTCATTATTGATAGTAATTCATATTTTTTATATTTATTTTGAGAATTATATCAATATTTTACTTAAAATATTTTATTTTTTAAATAATTTTAATTTTTTAATATTATAAAATATTAGAGTAATATGACAATAATAAAATTAGCATTTAATAATTTTAAATATTTAATAATTATAATTATCAAATATATTAATTAAACTCTTAATTTTCAGTTCATATCAAATAATTGTATAATTAAAAATTTTCAATATTTAAATTATTTAATATTTAAATTTCAGCTCTCAAATTTTTAACATTTAATTTTTAATTTTATATTTACATTCAATGTAAACAACCATTTCAGATGCTAATTGAGCGGTGCATCATGTAATTTTTTTATGTACTTATCTTTTATTTTTTTTCTCATACATCTTTATTTTAAGAAAATATAATTGCTTATGTTGACAAATGTTTTTCTCTCATCTCCGGATGCTTCTACTTTATTCTTATCCCTCTCGTGCGCAGCCATTGGCTTTCTAGAACCGTAATTTCTGCCATTTTTAACTGGAGGATACGCATCTCATCTCTAACTATTTTTGTGATGAATTGTTTAACTTGGAATTTTGATGATAATTACAAATATCAGCACCAACTCTATTTGAAAAATGTTTAATTTCACCTAATAGAAGATCAAGCCAGTTTCTGATGATTTACTCGTTTTTAGATGTAATACACCCGAGTTTTATACTGATCAAACCCTACCTGCATTCTCATGCAATAGCTGATGTTTTTATTAATTCTCCTTAATTTTGATATTCTGTATGGAGTTAATGATGTATATATACATGCTTATCTGTGTACACACATTTTCTCTCCTAATATTTGTAGACAAATTTTCCTTTTGTTCCAAAAACAAAAATAAAAATTACTATAATTAATATATAATTAATTTTAATCTCAAATTCAGTTTTAGATGAGTAATTATCAAGATAAAAAAAAAAAAAATGACATTTGTCCAACTAATTATTTGACATATAAACCATTAGAATTTTTATATAAAATTATCTAACTAGAAATAACTATAAATAAAAATAAAAATAAAAAATCATTAAAAATTATAAAATATAAAATAATAAATATAAAATTAAAAAATAATTATCGTTAATATTTAAATATATTTTAAATCCTATGTTAAATTATAGTCGCATAAAATGCAAATTATTCACTAGTATAAGTCTGGCTTATGAATATAACACAGGAAAGAGCATACATGAAACACGCACCACTATTACTTGCATGGGCTATTGACACACTTGCACTGGCTTCAGCGACACTTACATCAGTATGCATGTTCAAGCAATAAAAAGCAGGTAGTCATTGTTTCTTGCTTTTTAAGAAACAAAGGGTAGCTATAGTTCTGTGGACATCGACGACTGGAAGAAGAAGAAACAAGACGTCTCCTTAGAGCGCAAGGCAGTGAAAGAAATCAAAGGTGTGGTAGATGTAGACGAACCATCAGCTATGGAGGAGAAAGACAAGAAGAAAGCAATAATCAATGAAGGAAGAAATAAGGGAGCACAAGTAAAACACCTTCCTCAGCAGCAAGTTCCTCAGCCTGGAGATTTCTGCACCGAAGCCCTCGAACAACTATGAGATCTTTGATCTTTTGCTCCATTCTCTTTTCTTGTATCTGGCGTGTGTGTGTGTGTATAGGGAATAACTAAAATTGTATTGTTGTAATACTTTTGTAGTTCATGTTTCAAATTAAATATATTTTCCAGTATTAATATTTAAGGGAGAAACATGGGATATTTATGCAGTAATTTCCTTCCCTACGTAGCTTAACTGTATACTTGTATTAAATATCAATTGTGTATGTAAGAGATTCAATAAGGAACTGATTTTTCTACCGACCAAAAACATCTTGTTTCTTACATGAAGTCATCATAGTATTCAAAGATTATAGCTAACCTTGGATTGAAGACAAATCCATAAACAAACTGTTAAATCAAGCCAAATAATCTGTTTCTTGTTTGATTAACTGTGAATACAGCCCATCTTTGAGTAGAAGTTCTCTGTGGTTACCCATCTGCAAACACGGCAATTATCAATAGTCACATACATGTGGATTCATGTTATAAAAGGCACTCTCACAGTAAAATGTTAAGAGGCACAGTTTTAGTTATGTCCATATATAGTATACCAGGCCTAATCCTTTCTTAAGCATATCTCCACCAGCTTTTGCTGGCAATAAGACTTTTAACGGCAGGAAGCCAGTGGCTTTGCCTTGATGATTAGTGATGACATCACCAACATTATCCTATACGCACCTCTCTAAAATAGACAACAAGAACTTAGGGAAAGAACTTACAGAAAGCTGTCTAGCAAAAAGCAAATACAACCTGAAATAAAGGTATGACAAGGCTTAGGATGAGAATTAGATACGGTACAATGAGATATGCACATCGTCCAAGAAAAGAACATAGACTTTGGAAATAAGAACAAAAGAAATGAGAACAGAGACAGAGAGGGAAACAAAAAACAAATGAAGAGAGGCCCAAAAAGAAACAAAGCAAGAGCAGAGATAATAGGCATTTCAGTTTTATTCAATGTTTTGAAAATCGAATGGGACTGATAAAATTGAGAATCAGATTACTGACCGATTTAGTTAAACTTAAATTGATTTTTAAAATTATTTTTTATTTTAAATACTATAAATACATTTTTAGTTTCTCAACATTTTGCTATTTTTAGAGTTATTTTAATGATATTTTTATAATTTTTTTTAAATCATTTAACTGGATCGAGTGACCAAACTTGAAATTGACTAACTGATTGGTTTATTAACCCAGTCCAGTTTTAAAAAAACTTTCATCTATGCTATGTCAGAATACAGCAACTAAATGTAGATGAGTACCTCCACAATTCGACCCCCATCCATTACAATGATCCTATCAGCAGCTTGTGTAATAGAAAGCCTGCAAAATTAGGTCTCAGTTAAGAAATGATCCCACAACTTGAGCAAAAGAATGGCAAGTGAGGAGAGGACAAACCTATGTGCTATAAAAATAACAGTTCTCTTTGACTTGTCCTCATTTTTTAACGCATGAAGAATCCCCTTAACATGTAAGCAGCAAAAAATGTATCAGTAGGACTGCACTGTCATCTTAATTCCATATATTGTTAATTCTCTCCAGTTGGAAAAGAGTTTCTTACCAAACTAGCATATAACTTCACATATCATTAATTTTCCTAGGTGATATGAAAGTTACCTTGACATAATGTTCACTTTCAAGATCAAGAGCACTGGTAGCTTCATCAAGAACTAGAATTACTGGGTCTCTAAGGATGGCTCTAGCAATAGCAATTCGCTGCTTCTGCCCACCACTAAGCAAATCATCATCAACAATAGTTTCGTAACCATCAGGCAAAGATGAAATGAATTCATGAGCATAAGCTAGCTTTGCTGCACATTCTATGTCCTCCAGTTTAATGTCTCGATGGCATCCATATGTAATGTTTGACTTGACATCAGTGTGGAAGAGCTCCGGCTTCTGCCTAAATGAAAATTTTCATAATGATCTCATAGATACTATGGAACATATCTCACTAAGTATTCTTACCTGTCCAACATATCCTATATTTTCTTTAAGCCAAGTCATATCCAATTCTCCAAGAGGAAAGCCATCGATGTAGATCTGAAATTCAGAAGGCATATTCATGTAAGAATAAACTCCTAAAAACTGTCAAGACAACAATTAGAAGCTAGCTCTTGTTGCTTGATATGGAAAAGACTAATTTTCTCCACATGAAGGAAAAATCATGGAAATACAGGATATAATGGTTCCCAAACAGGCATGGAGCATTTAACCAGCATTACCAACATCCTGCAACTTTTAAATATGTGTAACCATATGAGTATTTTCAGTTTTAAGATCAAAAGTACCATTAGATTTTGTTTTTGTTTTCATGAGTACAAGTTACGCAACATATCATAACAAATATCATCCCAAAGCAGAACATTACTTGTAAATACTGCTGAAAACCAAAGTTAACGTCTTTCTCTACTAATATTTATGTACAAATGCAGTACACCCATTTAAAGCTTTCATGAAGCACAACCAGTGCCACATTTCACTATCCTTCCATTCCTACATATGTGTAACCAATTAGTATTTTCATTTTTAAGATCAAAAGTACTATTAGATTTTGTTTGTGTTTTGATGAGTACAAATTATGCAACAATTCCAGAACAAAAATCATCCCAAATCAGAACATTTCCTTTCAAATACTGCTGAAAATCAAAGTACACAACTTTCTATACTAAAATTTACGTATGTCCATTTAAAGCTTTCAAGAAGAACAACAACTGATGCCACATTTAGATCACTCTTTGAGACAGAAAAAGGTTGGAAGTGTATCTTCTATATCTTTCATTGAATGAAACTCAAAGCCATTTAAAGCATAAGAAAATTGAACATCAGTTCCATGCAGTTATTTTATTCAATGACATTAGGGTAAGATGCATGCCCATGTAGTTTACCTGACCATTAATTGGCTTGTAAAGGCAAAGCAAGAGATTAACTAGTGTTGTTTTTCCACTACCACTGAGTCCAACCTTGGAAATTACGATTGAAACAGTAAATTCTTGTAACTTCACACCAGCATCATAGAATTAATTGATGAATAATACATATTATTACCACTGCAACCACTTCATTTGGTTTTACAGAAAGGTAAAAGTGTTGTAGTATGGGTACCTGTTCAAGCAGAAGAGAAACTTTCAGAACAAGGACTTCCCCAGCCTTAGAAACTCGCAAGACCAAGCAACACACAAAAGGCCTAAACTTATATTTTCTACTGTGAGAAAAGTGAAAAGATTAAGGAGATCCTAGAAATATCCCAATGTTTGAAATCATATGATGCCACATGGACAACCATCTCTCTAATGTCGCCTAATTCTAACCAATAAAAAAGTCTGAGGATCCAGTTCATGATAATGTGAAGCAAGAACCAAAAACAAAATTATAATGAATTTCTAGTAAATTACCTACTGCTAATACGAGGAATATGAACAATTATGTGAATTGGTTTGTGCCAATTGACTGCTAAAGGACTCTTTCAGTTATAGTCAGTGTTTCCAAAAGATGACTATGTGGCACAGAGAATTAGCAATTTATACTTCTTTGATTGTCCATGCACACTTTTTATGCTGATGATTAGGTGCTTTCAATGCCAAAGGGTAGTGAATTTCTTCCACATGGAACCAAACTGATGTGCATAAAGGATAACTTGGACATCAATTATTACAACAAAAATTAAAAGGAAAAGGGTCTTATAGTATGGAATACTGATATTTTTAACAGTCTATTATACAGCCACAAATTCCACTCAAGAATTCATCTTGTATTTATATCGTTTGCTAATTCACCTAACTTGATTTCACTTTATCACACAAATAGCTTTATAGAATGCAACAGAGGAACAGACCAAAATCCAAGCATTCTAACTTCACAAGACATGATACTTACTGTTGGCCTTGAAGGATAGTGAAAAGATACATCTACAAAATGGACTTCTCCTTTTAGCCTTTGCAATTTCATACCTGTAAAAAAAAGGAATAGAACATAAATGGAAAAATTTTTTGAGGTATGCAAACCAAACATGAAGAAGCTTTCATTTAAACCAAACCCAAATTTACCAGGAGTCAATTGGTCTGCTCAGTATCCTTTGACATGCATAGGAATATACCAGAATCACATAAAACTCTCCTTGTTTTAAAGCAATTTCAAGTATCTGAAATAGTAAAAGGGTATCTACGTCCAGAACATTCCACATAATGACTCTAGACCTTGAAAAGCATTATGAAGATTTGTACAACTGAAGAGTAGTTGTGCAAATCAGCCTTGAGCCCCTTCAAAATATAAATAGACTAACTACCTTTGGATAAGAATTGGTCACTGGGTGAGAGTTGCATCAATTGAAAAACTTTTTCACTTGCTCCAATGGCCTCAATCAATGATGTCACATTGTCCACCACTCTCCAGGTTGCATAGATTAACCACTCGCAGTATAATATATACTTTGTGAGTTGCTCAGTTGATACATGTCCATTCATAATAGACATTCCTCCTAACAACACTGCAAAAACCTATAAAATGAAATTTCACAAGGTATTAGTCAAAAAATTGACTTTGATTGCAACTTTCACATGCTGCATAGAATGCATCGAGTAAAAGCCAAACTATTTATAATGCACCAAGAATCATTGGGTCTTTGTCAGTAGAATTCATTTATAACAAGGTTACCCTGATGATGTTAATCAATGACTAGGTAATTCGGTATTTAGTCACAAATAAATGCACTTCTAATTTCTTATCAATATTCCGGAGTAAACCATGCTTAGACAAAGGTCAAATTGCCAAATATTATTATATGTTGTTTGCCATTCACAGAATTTGGACATGCCTGTTCTGGCACAAATAGTAGGAAAAGCATGAAGTAAAAGCAGGCTTGGGAGCATGACTTAAAGGAACAATTGTAGTGCTGCTGAGGTCAATGAAAATGAAGCCATCAAGAACAAATTCGGACATTCTTATGAAAATTAAGCTAGTGACTTGTCTACTACCGATGAAAATAATTTTTCAGCTCAAACAAGAAGAATAACCTTACTGAGGTGATGTCAAACAGAGAACATTAAGCCACAATTTTAGGTAGCTTGACCAGACCAGAAGAGGATCCATATACAAGTCTGTAACTCTTCCCTCCTATCACATTGAAGAAAGATAGGCATTTTGTTGAAAATTGATACGACTGGCTTCTAACCATAGACTGAAACAACCTTCATAGAGATTCGTGTGTGATAATCATCTGGAGAAAACCTAGCCATATACGGCTTCTTCTTCATTATCTCTTTGAAATGGATACAAGAAAAATGATGAACAATGAGTGATAATTTATCTATTTCTAATGCATTCCAACAAAAACTTTTAGAGCAAACAAGCATTTTCAAACCAATATAACACTGTTTTTCATCAACTTGAAAATGATCCAAACCTGAGTTGAACGATGAAGAGTATGGAAGCTCATACTAACAAATCCACGAGCAACACTTTCTCGAACACTTATAAAAGCTAACTTTTCCAACCAATGCTTGTACCTACCACCATGCAAGACAGAGTGATAAGTGATAAGTGATAAGGCAGCTATACTATGATGGATATAAATGTATATTACTGGTAGAAATTATTGCCTTCCAAGTTCTTTTCTCTCTGTTCCATAAACCTGGACAGTTCTTATCAAGGAAAGTGTCTCTTCTGCAGCCTATATCAAACAGCAAAAGATAACTAAAGTAAGATATTATTCAGATGACAAGTTCCCTAGGCTATTGAAATAAGTTTATGGTTAACACTATGTACCTCATTGGCACAAGAACTAAAATCTTGAGTCAACTTGGCAGCCATCTTCAGATACCTAAGAATAAAATGGGCTTCAATGAACCTTTTCACACTAATAAAGAAGGAGTCAATGCTCACTTTTATTCAGAAGAAAAAAATGAAAACCACTGGAAGTGATCTTTATCAATAAGATAATAACTCTACGGGGCATCCCACAAAACATACCTTACATCACAACAATAATCACTATTATATTTTCTTTAATGTATTTAAGAGACTAGCCATTGTGTGAGAAGGAATATAAACTTACTGGCAATAAACCAGTAAGATACTGGCCACAACAAAGCATACGAGAAGTGATGATAATGCAAGAGGCCAAGATATACAGAGCAAATTGATCAAAGCACCTGTCCCCTAGGCATTTAAAAGATAAAACTACAACTTAGACAACGAAATTGAATGCATTAACAAGAAAACAAATAAGCCATAAGAACAACAACCTGAAGGAAATTGCGCACTATCAAATGGATCTCATTTCCAATGACATGCGAAAGTCTTTGACAATCGGACCCCAGCCTACTTGTCAAGCCACCAACTTCTTCTGTCTCAAAAAAGGTTATATCCTACATCAAAGAAAACAATCATATTTAAAAAAAAAAAATCCCCTGCCCACCTATCGGCAGCTCATTGTCATATTCATACTTAACGTATCACAAACCTGAAAAATAAGAGCTGAATATAAAGTTTCCCTAAGACGTTTAATCTGCAGATTGAAATAGGAAACAACAAAGCCAAATTAAGTTGACATTAAAAAATAGACCCAGCAAGCTATCTAAACATAAAAACAAGAAAACTAGAAATTCCTGATAAAAAATAAGATAAGGGTACCGACCAAGATCACATTTGCAATAGCAAAGAACCCACTTCTCAAGCCGCTGCTTATTCCTGAAATCAAGCGCAACACACCCAACAAATGTATATTTCTAGAGAACGCCGTGGCACTACCGTTCCGAGCAGAAAAAATAGACGCTGTTAATACAGTTGGCATTGTTATCTCCGCAACAGCAGCTGTAATTAAGGAAGCAAACGCCACAACCATAATCCATTTCTCATTTCCTAGCAACTTCCACATTCGAACAAGAGCCTCCCGCACTGTTATCGGATTCATTGGTCTACTGTCTCCTTCCTTATTAGAATCGTACAAATTCCACCAGCTATAACTAAATACATCATGAAACTTTCCAAAGATATCAACTTTCCCGTTGTTTCTACTTTCCTTCTGCAGTTGGTTAGGTAGTACTGAACATGAGAATTTGAATCTGCGGTATCTGAATCTGTAAGAATCGGTTCTTGAAGCAACATGTAGCGTTCCTGGACCCAAAATAGAAAGAGATCTTAACTTGCATCTAGTTATAGGATCGTTATTCAGACGAAGAGAGTAAAGATTTATCAATGGAGAAGAAGTAACAGCCATTGAAGAAGAAATTTTGGCTCATCTCAGGCGTACAAGTTCTATTTTGATGGTAGAGATGGCTGGATTTTCAACCCATCTGAGAGCTAATGGCCTCATAGGAACAGATTGTCAATGATACTCTTTGTAAGCCTCTACACACTCCTGTTATTAGCTCATATATTGGATATATATATAGTATTAAGACATCAAAATATTGGATATTTATTTATTTATTATCTTTTTGCTTTTTACTAATAATGTTATTTTCTTTATTTTCTTTAAGTTGGATACAGGTCTTTCATTTTGTTTGTTAATCATATGTTTGTCCAATACTTTTTTTAATTTCAAACAATAAAAATATAAAAGATTAATACATATCTTGGAATATATAAGAATTCATAAAATAAAATAGATGATAATAAAACAATAAATAGTATTATTATTAAAAAGGTGATAGTAATATTGCATATATTATAATATATATATCAAATAATAATTACGTAAGAAAATACTAATCTATTATTTTTCCACATTTGCTTGAATTTCATCAACAACAAATGAAAAGAATTGAGTTTAAGATTAGAAATAGAATTATGTGAAAAATATGTAAAAATTTGCAAAAGCATTAAAAACTCGATTCAATATTTACCTTTCACTTATGATTTCAAATGCAACTTGATATTTGAGCCTGCCAAAAAAATATAAAAGATAAATATTATGTTAAATAATAATAGTAATTAATTAATTTTTATTATTGCATAAAAATTTGGGCATGAAATAAATTATAATGCATTAATAAATACAATAACATAATTTTGATAACTACCATTATATTTTTATAATACCCGAAAATTTTTATTTTTATGAATAAATTTTCTTTCCTTTACTTTGATATACAAAACAAATATTGCAACTAAATCTGTACCGGGACTTAGTTTTAGTTTACATTAATAATATTATACAAAAAAATGTTTCATATTTAACCACTTTATTATTTAATTTTCTATCTCTAAAATTTCATCAATCAATTTTAAATAATATTAATATAACTACAAATATTTGATTTTTTATTAAAAATTTACTTAATTTTACTTTTATTTAAAAATTACTATTATTAAAATGTTATAGAATTTTAATGTAAATTAGTTTCATTCATAACCCTTGACTAAAATTTTATAAGAAATTTGATCCAAAAAAAAAAAAAAAGAAAAACTTTTTAGAAGCTTAAAGTTTCACATTTTATACTCTATATAACTATATCAAAAATTTTAACTATATTAAAATTTTATTTAATATTATATGATAATATTTTAAAAATTTTATCAAAATATAATAATAATAATCTTATTATAAAAATCTCAAAATTAAATATTTATTTGATATTAATTAAAATTTAGTGATTCCACTAAAATAATAATAAGTGCAATAAATATAAATATAAATATATTTAAACTCATAATTCACATAAAATAGTAATATAATAAATAATTAACTTTGATTTATCATTATGTTATTATATAATTAAAATATATTCCACTCACCTTAAGATTCTTTTAGCAATATCTTTGTTTTGACAGTATCAAGTCCATTAGCACATTCCTTATTTGCACCCTTGTTAAACTACACCAATAGACACAAAAATGGAGATTTATTTCAGTAATTTCTTTCTAAGCTAGGGTTAGAATAAGAGAAAACGAATTGGGGATTTATTTTTATTTTTTATCAAATTAGAGAATCTTTCTTCAGTTATTGTTGGAAGCAAAACTCTCGTCAATGCTAATTGGTTAACTTAGTAATATTAATATAACGTTATTTAATGTTCCTAAAATTTATATTAAGTGTTTAAGTGTTCCTCGGGCCAACTATGAGAGGCCAATATATATTTTATCCCTTTCATTTTTTAACACCATCAAATAATCTTCTCCTCTCCCTCTTTCTTTATATTTTCTAATAATTTCTCTAAATGGATATAAACTCTCAAAATTTTCACTCTTTATCATAAGAATTCTATAAGTTTTTGCGTCGAACATTAAAGATGAGTTTTCTTATCTTTTTTTTTTTTTTTTGTCTTAATTTTGTTTTTAATTACCATAGTTGTGGATTTTTAATTGAGAGATCAAATATTAAATTAAACATTTCAAAATTTCTTTTAACCGTGAAAAAGTTATTATTGTTTTCACTCTTTTTTTAGATTGAGGATGACCATTGTCATATAAAATTGGTATTAGTAAAGATAATCAGTAATTAAAATCTATGTTCAACTATTTAAATAATATTTATTTTTATTATTTTCTTTTCATGAAAAAAAAGAAATTCGATGAAAAATAAATTAAATTAATGGATGGTGTTAATCTATTTTCAGATTTTTTTAGAAAATATGTATTAAAAGTCCAAAAATAGTATATGTATTAGCTTTTTCTCTAGAATAAAAAAATCTTCGTTTCTGTCCAAACCTCTATAGCCAAACTAGAAGCATAGGCAACACCAAGAGCTGTTGTCTCTAACATTCGCCTGCAAGCCATAAAGAAAAAAAGATATAAGATTATGGATTCTCCCACTAAGTAAAAATATAGAAAAAACCGTTTAGTCTAATAATATAAGTACATATATAACAAGAAAAAATATATGAAAAACCATGAACGATTAATATTAATATGATACAAACTTAATTTAGGTGAATACAATGAATAAACAAACAACATTTGTTTAATTTTTCCTCTAATCTAACTATAGCAAAAGCTAAGAGAAAGAAATATTGACCAAGCTAGACAATATTATTCTAAAAATTTTTTAGCACCAATGTAAGACATTGAATACACACCAAAAAAAACAATTTGAAGGGAGAAACAATGACTTGGATTGATAAATAAAAAGAATAAAATAAATACAAGAATAGAATACATAATCATTGAGTTTGGTAAGATAAGGCCAAGTGAGAAATAGTGTTAATGGAGAGCAACCGAAACAATATTTAATATTAGGATTGCAATTTTTAAATACATAAACTATATTTTTGTATTGAGAATAATTATAAAAGGAGAGAAGGATGTGAAGAATAAGAAGAAAGGAGTTAGGAGGAGGAATTTTTAAAATTATAAACTATAAATTTAAATTTAATATAAAAATAAGTCATTTAAGTGTGTTTTCTGTCATTGTCAAATAAAATAGAGTTTGATTTTATCAAAATTGAGAAATGGTCTTAATTTTATTTGTTTTTCATTTAGAGGTTCTGTTTTAAAGTAATTACTTTAAGGTTTTTGTTACTTAGGTTTACAACTAGCAGCATAAAAAAATTTTTAAAAATGAAATTAGGGATTTGAATATTTAATGATAAAAATACACATGCTAATTGACATTTTGTTTGTTTATTATTGCAGAATGGATACTGTTATTGATTTAAGATTCAATTATAATGGAGAATAAAGGATTAAAGATGACAAATTAGTATATGCTTATGGTGAGGTATACATAGTTGTTGACTTTGATTATGATTATTTGACTTATGATGCACTTGCTGACAAGTATAAAAATGATTTATGTGTTAGAAATATGAAGATAGATTTTTACTTGAACATGGACAAGACTTAACTGATGGGTTATTTTTAGTATACAATGATGACACTATTAAGAGAGTCTTAAATTGCATTAACAAATATAGTTGGGTAAGTGAGATTGAGATTTATGAGAATCATGATTTAGATGTTCCTATTTTTCATCAACCTTTATTGGCATTAAAAGGGCCAAAACACAAGGCTAATGAGGTAGAAATTAAAAAGTTATTAGAGCATCCAAGCATAAAAGCTAGTGAGGCTAATGGAAATGGTGAGGATGGTGATACATGTGCTATTAATATAGGGGTTGAGAAAACTATTGGGACTACTGAGATAGGAACTGGTGAGAGTGTTAGGGCTGGTGAGATTAGTAAGGGCATTGGCACAAAATCCTTCCATTTACAATGATGGTTATCTCTCAAACTATGCCTTTGAAATACCCATAATGTTATAGAGCAAACCAAACTGAGAATATAGGAAGGAGTGAGGGTGGTAGCAACTTAGGTGTAGATATTTACAATGGTCTTATAGTGCCTATGTGAGAGAAGAAAATGCAAATAAAGTTGATGTTAAGAATGAAGAAAAGAGTGATGAATGCAATGATGATAAAAGTGATGTAGAAGACACTACACTATTAAGTGAAAGGGTTAGGTATGAACAGGTGATGGCTAAGGCCACTTTATGCTAGGAATAACCTTTACAAGTGCTATAGAAGCTAGGGAAGCCATACCTAAATATGCAATGGCTTTAGGTGTAAAGTTACAAATAAACCCTAATAAGCCATGTAGGATTAAGGTTAGATGCAAGAATGAGGAGAACTATCCTTTTGTACTTTTAATCTCTAAGGATGGGAAAAATCCTAGATTAGCAGTTAAGACTTTAGTGAGTGAACACAACTACTTAGGCATTATTCAATCCCTATTGCTAGTGCTAATTTTTTGGCTAAATATTTTAAGGATAAAGTGTACAAGAATCCTAAGTATAAGGTAGCAGATTTAAAAAGTGATGTAGAAAAAGATTCTTAAGATTTATGTGAGTGAAGCTAAATGAAAGAGGAAAGAAATAAATTTTAAAAGAATTAGACAGGAGCTTTCAAGTGAAGTTTGAATATTTTGCAACTTATGATGGGACATTAAAGAGGAGCAACCCAGGCACTAAGGCTGGGATAGAGTTATTCAAAAAGGCTTTGAAAAAACAGAAGAAGGTCTTTAGAAGGATGTTTATTTGTTTTAAAGCTTGTAAATATAATTAGCTTAGTAAGTGTAAGCCTTGATAGCTGCTTTTTGAAGGGTGACACTAAGGGTCAAGTGCTTGTGGCAGTAAGAAAAGATGTAAATAACCAAGTGGTGCCAATTGCTTGGGCAGTGGTTAATAAAGAGAACAAAAATAGTTGGAAGTGGTTTTTATATTAGTTAGCTCAATTGGTAATGGATCAAAAATCAATTTGATCTTAAATATGCAAAAGGTTTTTTTTTTAAATCTAATATAATTTATTTGATTTTGTTTATCATCTTTATATTCTACATTGTAACTACGTTATGTATGCAAGGTATAATTAATATTTATGTCATGTATTACTTAAGGCAAAACATAGATGGTGTGCTAAGTAGGGCTGAGCATTCGGTCGGTTCGGTTCAAACCGAACCGAATTTATGAAAACCGAATAGACCGAATTTAGTTTAAATTTAAACCGAACCGAAAATTAAGATAAACCGAAGCAAACCGAACCGAAAAAAATAGGTTTGGTTCGGTTCGGTTTTCGGTTTTGGGCTTAATGGGTTGTTGGGCTTTTTTTATCTTATATAAAATAATTTATTTTTAGTTTTTTAAACTCAAATTAAAAAAAAATTAAAAAAAATCTCACAAATTCAGTTTATTCGGTTTGTTCGGTCTATTCGGTTTTCTTAAATTTAAACCGAACCGAACCGAAAACAGAATTTTTTTATTTTTTTTTAAACCGAACCGAACCGAATTTACTTTAAAACCGAACCAAATAGACCAAATTCACTCGGTTCGGTTCGGTTTTTCGGTTTCGGTTCGGTTTTGCTCACCCCTA